>BQNB010039822.1:0-47835 GCA_026074375.1 Tanacetum coccineum | reverse complement strand
AGCATTGCTAAATGCTCCGTCATGAAGCAAGCTCTCCTGAATATAACATATAGAAGTGGGGAAGCCGAAAGTGGCTAAAGAAGTCGAAGGAAGAAAGTCATTGGACAACTGTATACATGAGGGTACATTAGTCTTCTGGGAATTGGCAACATTGACAGAAAGGGGAAAGGGTAGGAATATACTTTTCTAGGTGTAGCTATACTAAACTAGTTGGCCTAACCTTCGGTTCCCGTAACCAAGTTTTTCTTTCTCATTCCTTATGTACTTTTTCTTACTTCATCCATACTTTTTGACTTTTTCTGAAGTGTGGGGAAAACGGCGCCACATAATATAACAGAGGTCGAATGAGAAAATATTATTTTTGTGTTTTTATATTTTATAGAAAGCAAGTAAAATTCTGGTTTTAAGATGTTGGTTTGGTTTTAACTAATTAAACTCAATATATATCTAAACTACTTTGGTGATAACTATATGATAAACGAATGTATTTACTTAATCATGCACTACTTCTTAGTTTGCTTCTCCTAATTATGTTGTTTTGTCAAACTTGTGATGATATGTGTAAGGTTTTCCTAAGTCATGAACGAATTACACAAAAACACCATCTACGTAATATCCCATTAAGGCAATGCACAAGTAAGGTAGTATGAAGAATGTTACAAGGCCCTAAGAGTATATTAAATGCATTTAAAACACTTAAGAAGGATCAACCATATTAGGGGTAAGGTAGTATGAAGACTATTACCGATGGTATCCTTTCTACACACTCGCGTTTCCCTAGACGTCTATGCCAATTTAATAACTTATGGCTAGTTATCTAAAGCCTAATGCGCACATCTATCACAAAAAATAACATTAAAAGGATCTACAAACTAAGTTTTATGCAATCATAAGTAAATACTAAAG
Source organism: Tanacetum coccineum (assembly GCA_026074375.1). Lineage (NCBI taxonomy): Eukaryota > Viridiplantae > Streptophyta > Magnoliopsida > Asterales > Asteraceae > Tanacetum > Tanacetum coccineum. The sequence goes on along the minus strand of BQNB010039822.1, from coordinate 46,929 downwards.
GATCTAGCCTAGCATGTTAAATAAATGAGGTAAACAAGAATCAATCACAAAACACATAGACATATTAAGTGATTAGGGATAAATGAACTTCACTTGATTAAACCATGGATTCAAGGCTGATACAATAGGGTTTTGATACTCTAAAAATAGACTAAAAGCTGCTACACTCGAACTATTAAAGTTAGGGTTCGTCTCCCAAAAGTTACACACCAAAAACCCTAAAATGAGTTTGGATATATAAGAGAATAGGCCGCGACGGCGTCGCAACATTTCTGACGCCATCACTTCAATGAAGCTTCTATGGTTTCTTTTGAGGCGGCTACTTTCAAACGTCGTCTTGAGAATCCTGGCACCGTCTCTTATATGATCTGAGGTCGTCGCAAGAAATCGCGACGCCGTTTCCACTGTCTGAATGCGTATTTCTTCAAGAGATTTGGTGTAGAGTCGTAGTCTTGTCCGTTTCTTCCCCAAATGAGCCCAAGTCACGTGTATTTCTTCCAAAAGCTATCCAAATACTAAAAACATAAAAACAAACGATTAAGCACATAATCTAGGCATATTTGCATGATTTAGGGGGTTAAATGACCCTGAAAAAGTGTATAAAATGACACCTCATTAAATATCCTTACACTTGAGATTTGCTTATCCTCAAGCAAATGGGTTTTTCTACATAGACAATAGCAGTATCGGGGGGCATTTAACTTACTTTTCAAAGATATTTTACAACACAACCTTCTTGACCTCGTAATTAAAAGCACAAAACGTATATACTAGCACCTCACATAAGTGTTTAGATTCTCTCTTTCACTCAGGTGTATAATGAATTATAATAGTATTGGAAATAGAAAACTAACACTCATTACCTGTCGTAGCATATAAATTACCATAGGCTTGGTAAAGGATCAAACCTCCACTGTTAGGTGCAAGTACTAAAAATTACTATCAATGAGGTCTTTAAGGGTTGTGGGGGTGTAGGTGTAAGATAAAAATAACTGAAACAGAAATAGATGGGATATTTTTGGGGGGGTGACTTTTTGGGTGAATTTGGGGTGAATTGGTGAGCTAATTATCTTATAAGAATACACGTTGATTGGGTTGCTAAGCCAAAGACTTGGACAAAGATATACAATACTTTACACAACTCTACATCAATGTCTTTTCTTTTTCTTTTCTATTTTTCTCTTTCTTTCAGACATAATACATCACTTGGGGCTTATAAATGCACCCCTATACTTGAGTTTTTGAAACTCAGTACATAAGCTAACTAATGACCCGAATTAAGGTGGATCAACATAACAGAGAGACTATCGAACAAATATGGGGGTAATGATTTAACTTTTCTTTCCCATTCTTCCGCAAAATAAATACTACCATGAATCTCAATCGTCCCAAAACTGTATTTACAAGGATAAGGACTTAGAAACTGTGTACTCAAATAATTAACTTGGGTTAAACAATAATGTACTAAAAACGAGTACATACAAGGTAGGCTAAAGTAATTTGGGTGTAACTATTGGTCAATGGTGAACAATGCTCTTCATTAGTAATCTGGAGTCAACTAGAAAATTACAAGAACCGTGAAAAGGATAGGCTCAGAAGGGTGTACTTGAGGAATCCTGTACTAAAAATAAGTGCATGGCTAGTTGTATGATCGAGGTGACCATAATAACAAATACATGTTTAAAACATGTTTTAATCCTAGTGCCTCTTATCTATCAAACCATAATACTTACTATGCGGTCTCGGGATGCATCATAAAAACAAGTTCTAGAATTTAATACACTACCGGTACACTCTCATATAATTTTAAACCGATACCAATACTACAGAAAAGGTGACAAAATCACATATGCACGAACACATTTATGGATGCGACACATATGATTTCTCTTTCCTTAACTCGAGAAAGCTAAAGGTAAAATTATCTTGGGTATCAAAAATGGATACTCGAATTCTTAAAGATCTAGGGGCGAACCTCACATTTAGGGGTGGAATTTGAGTGGTAGGGTTTTTGTGCTAGTCATATAATTCCTATCCATGAGACGCTAATAATACTTAGTTTTCGTCGGTATGTGTCATAAAAGAAATTTAAATTTGAGTCAAAATTACCTTCTACGTTATGTTTCAGTATATTACACATCATTTTAAAGCAAATGCAATTGAAGGAATAGTTTCTAAGGCTTATTTCCCCCTACACTTAAATTGAACATTGTCCCTAATGTTCTTGAAAGTACCAGAAAAACAAATAAAAGGAAAAAGAAAAGGCAAAAGAAAATAGTACTCCCCTGGTTTTGCTCAATATTAGAGAAGAAACAAATGATAAACCGGCTAAATCATCATTCAAGAATCTTTCACATGAAACTCCTAAGAACTTTTGGGGTTCTCCTCATCAAATATGACCTGCAAATCAAAGACAAAAAACAACTACATTGACCGTAAAATTCTACCGGAGATGATATACAACCCTCATTAACTAAGTTTAAACTCTATGAAAGCAATAAAGATAGGATGAATGTAATAATGTAATCATGGAATTCTGCAAGAGTTTAGGAAAATTACAAATTCTGGAAATTAAACAAAAATAAATTTTCAAAAATTCGAAAAACTAAAAAAAAAATTGACTGCAGGCTGGTGACGTCGTTAGGAATAATCCTGACGCCGTCTCTAGGGTCTGTGAAAATTCTTGCTTCATTTTCTTGGAAAAATTTTTGCACAATAATCCTATTAGTTATTTCCTGGAAAAATTTACTGCGTAGGCTACAAAAAATGATTAGTACAAACATATGACTCAAAACTAACAAACGATACAAGACGTTAATTAAACTAAACTATTTATTTTATATGTTTGAAATGGTTCTTAGAAACCGGATATTTTATCCCCTATAATTATTTTATGCAAAATACATTTGATTGTAATTAAGAAGAGGCTAAACACAAACAAAGCATGATCACAAATAATTCAAACATGTAAAAACAAACAATAAAGAATAAAACACACGACACACCTAAAATACAAGAAAATAAAAGATTGGGTTGCCTCCCAATAACCGTTTATTTGTGTTCGAGTCACGAGCCTAACTCTATGCTTATTTGACCCATAAAAAGGAGGGCTCCCCTACACTTAGCATTAAGTGTGGGTGATAGTTGCGATACACACCATTTTGATAGAAGTATGCCACGTGGGGTGAAGGTGGTATATGAATGGTCAAGGGTTTTACTACCTTCATCCTAAAACTACCTGGACTATATGGGTTGATGGGTAGGTCGGTTCCTCTTTTGTCTCTTAGATTAACATCTAAGGGTGAAAAATTAGGTAAAAGTTAAGGCTCCGGTTCATTAAAACTAGGAACTTCTCTAGAACTAAGAAAGAGGTCATGACTACAAGTATTCAAGCCTACATCCTCTAGTTGTGTTTGGTCAAAAGGTTCTACCACCATCGGGATTCCTATAGTCTCTTTTACTTCTTTCAGGTAAGTCACGGGCGTTGTGTATACATCAAATGATGAAGGGGCTTGAGATTCAAAGTTTGCATTTTTAAAACCTAGGTGTTATTGTTCACGAAACTTATGTTTGGCTAAATCCTCCTTGTTTGTTTCCTCAAGTAGTGACTTAAGTGATTCTATCAATTCATCTAACTTGTGGTTTAAGGCAAGGGAGTTCTCCATAAGATTTTGGTACACTTGGCCACTTTTCCTAAGGGCCTCACTAAAGATATTTGATCCTAAACACGAGGGTTGATCATAAAAATCCATCCTAGGTGAAGGCTCATATGGTGCATAGAGTTCCCTAAGTGAGGTATTATATGGGTATGGTGATGTAAGTGGAAAGGGTGGTAATTGTGGATTCACGTTCCCCGCGATAGGGAATGAAAGAGTTAATGGAAATTACAAAACAAACACATAAAGAAAAAGATATAACACAAGAAAGCTAATAAAAATAAAATAAAATCTCACTTGAAAGGATTCAAGCGAGTAGACATAAGCTAGATAAAGCTTGAAACCTAACTATTCCTCAGCAACGGTGCCAAAAACTTGATGCGGTTGTCGTTAGACTTCAACAAGAAGTTTTACAACTCCCTAGGCAGAGCACCTAACCGTTGTAGTGTAGTAAGGAAAGACTCGGGGGTTGTTATCGTTCTCTAGGGAATATGTTAGAAAGGCTCGAATAAAATATAACAGAGGTCTAAGGGGTGAGAGAAGATTATTTTGTGCTTTTATATTTTATAGAAAGCAAGTAAAATTCTGGTTTTAAGAGGTTGGCTTGGTTTTAACTAATTAAATTAAATATAAATCTAAACTACTTTAGTGATAACTATATGATAAACGAACGTATTTGCTTAATCATGCACTACTTCTTAGTTTGCTTCTCCTAGTTCTGTTTCTTTGTCACACTTATGATGATTTGTATAAGGTGTTGATCCCACTTGAATGGATCATTAATCCCTTAACTTGTATAAGGTTTAGTTATGCAAGATATATCCAACACAACTATAGTAGAAACTTTGTTTGATAATACAAAAGATTATGCGGAATCTAATCTTTAATATAAGAAGAATTCTTCAATGACACAGTAACACAATGAACACAATTCAACAAAAAAAGCTTCAATATTATTATTAAAAATAATACGAATACTATCCTAGTATTAGGGTTACAAAACCTTGAAGCTAAACGATATCAAAACAAAAGATTTCTAGATATCAAACTTTATGCCCTAGGACCTCCTTTTATACACCAACGAGTCCTAACTAGGTTACAATATTTTCCTAAGTTATCATGATCTTTTAAACAAATAACTTATACGTATATTTTGCAAAAATATCTCATACATATCTCATAAGCAATCTTTATCTTTTCTTCTGTCTTTATCCTTCCCTTGACAGTAGAAACTCTTTCAGCAGTCTTAATCTTCAAGCAGTTGTAACTTTGTACCAGCAGCATTAACAATGAACATCAGCAGTAGTAACTTATACACTAGCAGCATTAACTGTGTACAAGCAGTAGTAACTACTTAGAATATTTTCTTCATTCTCCACCAGCACTATTAGCTTTACTCTAGCAGTACTATCATATACTAGCATTAGTAACTAGCAGTACTAATATACACTAGCAGTACTAAGTTACATTAGCAGTAGTAAGTTATACTAGCAGTAGTAACTAAGTTACACTAGTATTACTAACTACTTAGCATATTTTCATTAAGATTACTGAGCAGCACTAAGTTTTGCTTAGCAGCAGTAATTCTAACCTTAGCAACAATATCTTCCAAACAGCATCAAGAGACTTTTAATCCTAACAATCCTCCCCTAAACTTGATATTTTTCTTCAAAATCATTAAGTTTCATTAAAACCTTATTCAATCACCAGGAGGATGCTTCCAAACACTTCATTGTTTCTTGAGTTGTTTTGTGATGAGCTTAAGAAGCTGATAACACATTTTATTAAAATGATCAGCTTGAAGCTTCTTGTTCAGCATTTGTGTAATTATTGCAGGTGTAAGGGATAACTTCTCTCTACTAACATAAAGATGTGCATGTCTAAAAACCTCATAAAATGTATTCCACAAGAATCAACTAGTTTCCAAACCAATACATTATTTTCCTGTAGATTCCTCCACACTATATCTTCTATATGATGTTCAAACCTAGTCTTTAGATCACCCCATAGCACTCTTTTATATCCCTCCTCTGGCCATGTATATCCATGCTTAGCTTTAACCAACCTCCATAGAGTCTCTAAATCTTCTTTGTCAAAGTCTTTGAGCATCTGAATAAAAGATAAGTATCTCTTTCACTTACACAGCTCTGTATGGATTTTGATAGATTGCTATTATATCCTTCTTTAATAATATCTTGTAACACAATGGATTGAGGTTATGTGGCCAAAGGAATAGCATCAATTGCTACACCCTCTTCATCAGAAACTATTTCCATTAAGCTTTGAAGCTCAGCTTTTTCTTGCTTAGTTTCTTTCTCAGCATCTACTTTCTACTTCTTTGCATTCTCTTGTTCTAGCTCATCACCTGCTCTCTTTAAGCTGCTTTCTTGTGCTATTGTCTCACCGCCTTCTGCTCTTACTTCACTACCTCCCACCACCTATGTATCCATATCAACAAATGTGTTTACCCTTTTTATAGCTTTGTCAAATAAGTCTTGAATAGTGGCAAAGGAATTGTTCTTTAAGTCTTTGGGCTAACATCATGCCATATTTTTCAGATAGGTACACATTATACTCCTTTGTTGAGCTTTTGTGGGTGGTTTATTCCTCCTTTCTTCTGCTCTCTTAGCAGCAAAGTGCTTCCTCCTTTTCTTCAAGAGTTGTTGAAGTAGTTTAGACTTTTCTTCAATTGTCAACTCTTCTTGTTCCTCTTGTTGCAGCCTTTGAGCCAACTCATAATCTATCTCAACCTTATCCTAAATATCATTCCATTGTGCAATTAAGGCAGTATTAACTTCTTCTTTCTCTCTTGCAATCCTCTCTTCCTCATCAAATTGAGTTTGTAGCCTTATAGCTTCTTGTTTATCAAAGAGGACTTCATCTTTCTTCTTCATCTTCAAAGGTTCTTCTACCATTATACTTTTTCCTTTATCCTTTGAAGGAATTGTTGGTGTAGTTGTTGTTCTTGTTTCACTTGGCTCTTGAAGAAGAATTCCTGCAGTAGTTTTTGTTGTAGTTGTTGTTATTGATTCACTTGGCTCTTTTTCAGGAATAACTAGCCCTTTAGCTCTGGGTCTTGCACTCTTCAACTCTGCTAGTGTTTGAGCCAAAGTAAGTTCAACAGCAGTTATTGTAGCAGCACTAACTGCAGCAACATCACCAGCAGTACTAACTACTTCTTCAACAACATTAACTTTATCATCTTTCTTTTTAGCAGCAACATCACTTTCAACAATCACCTCATCACCTTCAAGATCATTTATACCAAACATATCTTCATCTCTAGGAACATTGACCAGGTAAATGTCTTCATCTTCATCAATGTCATGCATTTTCCTATCTTGTTTGGATGCATCCTCCTGATCACCCTAACTAGCTTCATCAGAGGAATCAATTCTAGCAGACAAACCAACCTTGTATAATCTTTTTTAGATTTTGAGTTCTTGACCTTTTCTTCTTCTTAAGCTTATTGACCCTCCTTTTTAATCTGTCAATCTTCAATGCCTGAGTGGTCTTTGTGTGATCTAAATCAAGAACCCTGTTTTTTAAGTTGGTACATAGTTTCATTAATTCCTCAAGTTTAATACTATCCTTACCACTGAGCAGTAGATCATTGGAATGTTTAGATACATTCTCAGAACTAGTTTGATCAATGGTATCCCCCATGGTGTCTTGGTGCCTAGGACCACCACCTGAACTAGTTCCTAGGGAACTTGGTTCATTAGGTGTTGCCTTGGATTGGGTCTTAGCTATGTTACCTGATTCGTAGTTTTATACACGTGAAATATATATAAAATATAACCTTAAGAGAGAAATTAAGAAAATTACCAAGTTACCCTTGATAAAATTCACTCTCAAAAATATATATAATATAATATATGATACGTATGTTTAACCGGGTAAGTATGATCACCCAGGTCGTTATCCCCAATGACTAGTGAAATTGAAACTACGCTTAGGTTCGGATCCTGATTTGAATGAAGCAAAGATATTTGATTTGGAAAGATATGAAAATAAAATTAAATTGAACAATTAAACAAATACGGAAATGCAACTATAAAGCAAATTGACTAAGATTTAACCCTAAAAATGTGAACTAAAATTTCACTAAAGAAAAAGTGTAGAAAATTATTAAAAATAAAAGCCCTAATTTTTATCTTTTTATAAAAGTTTAATTAAACTAATTAAAAATTAAACCTAATTACTAATTAAAACTAGTAAGCTTAGTTAACAACTTAACTAATGGACTAATGGTGCAAAGATCTAAGAGACTAACGGGGAAACTTAACAACTAACGGAGGGCCAACTTAGTAAACAACTAAATTTGAAAGTTACACTATCTACCCTGAGAATCTATCCCGATCACAAATTAAGTCCAATAAGCATTCGAAATTTTAAAGAGCTTAAAATGAAAAACTCAAAGAAGCAAAGTTGTAAAGGAAGCTAGTGGGAACAAAATTAATAAAAGCTACTTGGGCTGAAACTCACAAATAAGCTCAATAAAAGCTTATTTCTAAACTGACCTCAGAAAGAAGGGTTTTGAGCTTATCTTTACTTAGCTAGCTATAAACTGCTCAATTTAAGCTTAATTCTAAAAAGGGAAAGTGATCTAGAAAGCTTATGATGTGCTTAATCTAAAAATGCAAAGAAAACTAAGCTAGAAGTGCTTTTAAACTACTGAAATTAAGCATGAAACAAGCAAACTCAGGAAATAAGCAAAGTAACACAAACTCCAAATAGACTAGAAAACTTAATAAGCTAAACTAGACTTTAAAACTTTAAGAACTTATTAATCTACTTATTATCCATCTAAATAAGCTATAAAACCTAGACTTAAAAGCTTGAATTAACAAATTTAAATCCTAAAGTTTCTAAGTACTGTTTTTGGAATTTTAAGGTTTTTTATGACTTTTGACAGCAAAATAAGCTAAGACAATAAGCTAGAAAACAAAATTAAAGACTTAAACTATATTAAGCTATATTAAAACTTAACTCCTACTGAATTTGGTAAGCTAAACCTTAAAATTATCTATCCAAATTAAGCTAAGAACACAGCAGTACTAACTGAGGTTAGTACTGCTAGTGTAAAAGTTCAGCAGTTCTTTCAAGTGAAAGCACTGCTGATGCAATTTGACTTTTGATAACAGAATAAGCAATGAAATAAGCTAGAAAATGAAAACTAAAATTAAATTTATAATAAGCTATAACTAAACTTAATCCTACTGATTTTGGCAAGCTAAAATCTAAGCTAACAGTACTAACTTATGGTTAGTACTGGTAGTGAAAAGGTTCAGCAGTACTAACTGATGTTAGTACTGCTAGTGTAAATCAAGAGTGCACTAAACCAAACACCCCTTTTAGATTATGACAGATTTGAGAAAAGCTTTTTAAGAAAAATCTAATGAACAAGTACTAAATACCAGATAAAAACTAGCTTAAAACAAACTTAATTAACAAATCTTAACAACTAAATAAGCCTTAATCTAAGATCTAAACTATTTTACTATATTTTTGGTTTTTTAGAGGTTTTTAAGACAAATATATGAAAGACTAAGATCTAAACTAATTTAATCAAAAACAGATAATCAACTATGATTTTTAAGCTAAATTATACTAAAATAAGCACTTAAAGAGAATAAACAAATAAGCAGATCTAAACATAGCAAGCAATGATATCATTATTTAAAACTAGAATTTAAAGGAAAATGAAAGAGAAACTTACAAACTCCTCTAGCTAAACAAGAGGACCAATAAAGGCAGCTACAAGCTCCCTAGCTTATTAGATAAGCTAGAGTAAAGTCCTTGGGATCTCTTCCAATTTAAGATCCCCTTCCAAAAGCTCTAATCCAATTAGATCCATGTAAGATTTAACTGATTTATGGTTTAAGTAAGATTATAACTGAATTCAAATAGCTCTATTTCAGCTTATAGACTGAAAGAGCTTAATATGAACTTAATAGCTTAATGAGACAATATGGCTTATTAAGATAGCTTATGACTTTAAATGAGAGCTTAGAGAATGAGATTTATAATACTAAAGACTGAATTTCATTAATTAAAGAAGCTGATTACATTACTTGAAAAAGGAAAATTACATTTAAGGAAAATACGAATTTAAGCTAGACTAAATTACTAAAAACTAGATAAAAAGAGAGACTCCTTGTGTGTGTGAGAATGAGGCCTATTTATAGTGCCAAGCTGAAGCTTCTAGGCCCTCTGAGCGCCCATCAATCTCTGCCATCCAATCCATCAATCATTGGGGCTAAATTTTGAGCCGTTAGATCACTTTGTGGACACCTGAGGATTGCCAGCGTGTCATTCCCTTGATGTGACGTTTGTGCTTCTTTTGTGAGTGTTTTAGCACAAAAACCCACTTAAAATTATGCTTTCACCATTGTTGACGTAGCTCTTCTTGAGAGAAGGCTTAAGTGATCCTTGATTTGACCTTAATGACCCTGCCATTGTGCTTGAAAGCTTTTGAATTGACTTCCTTGCCCATTAATTTGGAAAACCCCTTTGATTTTGACCTTGGGTAAACACGGGGAAGATGGGTGAATAGTAAATGGGTCTCGCGCCCATTTTTAGACAGTTAAAACTGTTGGAGTTTGGGAAGTTTGCACAAGTGGTCCTTCTCTTTCTTTCCTCTCTTTCTAGTTATAAATAACTTTCGAAAATAGCAAAACTAGCCCTCGAGGATGTTATAAAAGGAAGATGGGCTTTGTTGACCATAGATTGACTGGATTTGACTGAGGCTTGACTTTCCTAGCTTTTGTACTCTTCTGATTCTCATGTCCGTGCTTGCTCATTTTTGACTGTTTTCTTGTGATTTTTGACTTATCCGTACCTGTGTACACAAAACACAAATACAAGCATATTTTTGCCATTTTTGGTCTGTTTTGGGTTTAATTTGGTTATTTTATGTACAAACGGGTATGTGTATTTTACACTTATCAAAATTCCCCAAACTAAACGATTGAGTGTCCTCACGCAATATCACATGCCTTATAACCAAATACCTCGAAAATTTCCCAAACTAAACCTTTGAAAAGTAGCAAAGATTTTTGTTGAGAACGATAAGAGATCATAAGTTATAAAACACCCGACTTCCCATTTTCTGAGATTTTTCTCTTTTTATGATTTTTTCTTGATAATTAATTACCTAACTACAATTTTTTTTTCTTGACATAATGTATTGTTTTCATTACCTCATTGGTAACTTTTAGGATCATAGAATTAAAAGCACAATTAAGTGTCTAAAAGATAACTTCATCCTCCTCGATTTTTCACTTTTCCCATGCTAAGCTTAAAAATAAGATCACTGCTAATTACGAACTAAGATGCTAAGACTACTTATAATTACAACTTGTGAATTCCTCTTCTCGACATAAATCATAAATTTAAGGTGAGTGTGTTCAAATTAATTTAAACCATTAAATCCACATATTAGATAGACGAAATCCGACCAAGCTTTACTTAGCAAGATCACATCTCAAAGCAAACAAAAACCTACTTAGCCAAGACATCGTTGGTTCACTTGTCCCATTAATGATTTTCTTCTCTAGTGATCCCACCGTTATCGGGTAAGTGCTAAGGCTTTTGACACCCCATCCAGAGAATACTAACCGAAACGCATGAACTTCCGATGAAAAAGCTTTGTAGACTTTTGCAAATCTTAGCTCAAAAGAATACCTTGGTTTTAGAAAATGAAACTTTTACTATTTAATTTCTAATTTTGCAACATTATTATTTACTATTTACATTATTAAGCTAGGAATTAGTATCACTTTTCTTTCGACGACACATCGGCCTCGCCTCCGACAAGAGCTCGCGTACTTATTATGATACCAACCCTAAATATACATCCTCCACCTTTTCTTTCGATGTCACATCGGGAGCGAACCGACAAATGCCCATGTACTTTATTGCGATGGAGTTTGTATATTAATTATTATCACTTAAGGATTTATAACTTGCATCCTTTTTATTCACCAACTACATTTTTATAGATTTTTTTTTGAGAACTAATAACACTGATTAATTGATTTAACATATTATTTTTTTCAAATAGTAAAAATTCCGTTTTAGAAAACCAAAGTATAAACTCGAACTAAAATCCTTATTTACAAATGATGTTTAACTCATCATCGATAATAAAAAACAAAATGCTTTTTCTTGATATGTTGATTAGACTTTTAAGTAGTAAAAACTTAATTTGCAAAAATTAAAAAGAACACGTTATAATTAATCCTTTTAAGAGCTCCCTGGAAGGAAAAATCACAAGTGTTTTCTTATAAGCCTTTAAGCTTTCCAAATAAACTTTGTTTAGCATCCTAATTCGTAAACAACACTATCATCTCTTATTCTTCACAAAATAAATTTGCAAATACTTAGCCTATATAAAATCCAACTCGGCATATTTAAAATCTACTTGAGATTAGCACAAGTTTTCATTTACTAATGATTTCAAGTCTAGCATGTTTAAAGTCTACATGAGACTAGCACAAACTATCATCATTAATTGTTAAGGGAGAAAGCTAGAACTCTACACGTACGATCGGGTCAAAAATTACTTCTTATTCTTACCAACGGAAAACCTACATTCATGTCTTAACACTTTTTTTTTTACTAAAAACTGAATAACAAGACTGAAAAATTTAAAATTTTTGCTATTTTTGTGGGAAAAAGGGTACGTGAGAACAAAACAATAAGCAAGCAACATCAAATCGATAGATTCCCTTCCCCAAACGTCCTCAATGTTTAAAGTCGGGTCTCTACGTAAATCTAAGCCATTTATGAAGTATGCAAAGATAAACGTTAATCGATAATGATGAAAGGATATGGATCTCCCCAAACTAATTTCGCACAAAGGATGAGAAGCTCGAGTAGAACGGGATAAATCAACCGGACACGAGAGGCTTCAAAGAATTTGTTGGGAGAATCCTGCAAAAATCACAACTAACAAGCTACAAACATCGAGAAATCGGAGAGAGTACAAGCCTCTCTCAACACAACACATTTGATACTAGAAAATAGAAAGAAAATAGAAAGGATAAGCATGGGGTGAACTCCCACGAAGCGGCTTGTTTTTGGTCACCGAGTCGCAAGCTCGACTCGATCCCTGAATTTAGTTGTCCTTAGGGAAAGTTTGGAGGTCCGGGATAACCAATGGTGGTGTATCCCCTCCATAGTAGTGCTTCAAACGGTGGCAGTTGACTTTGAAATTAGAACCATCGGCATGAGACAACTTGGCAGTGCCATAAGGATAAACTTCGGTGATTGTGAAAGGTCCGGACCATCGGGACTTGAGCTTTCCGGAGAAAATCTTTAATCGGGAGTTGAAAAGCAAGACTTGATCACCAACATTGAAGATTCGGTTCTTTATCTTGGAATCGTGTAGCTTCTTTGTCTTCTCCTTGTAGATTAACGAATTCTCATAAGCTTGATCACGAAGCTCGCTAAGTTCATTGAGTTGAAGCTTTCGATGATCGCCCGCGGTCTTTAAATCGAAGTTGGCATGCTTAAGAGCCCAATATGCTTTGTGTTCTAGTTCAACTGGTAAGTGACACGCTTTTCCATAGACTAACTTGTATGGAGTGCATCCAATAGGAGTCTTGTAAGCGGTTCTAAAAGCCCATAATGCATCATCTAGTTTGTCGGACCATGAGGCACGGTTTTCTCCTACCGTCCTCTCCAAAATTCTTTTGAGACCTCGATTCGTGACTTCAACTTGACCACTCGTTTGAGGGTGGTAAGGAGTCGAAAGACGATGGGTGACACCATATTTAGACATAACTTTATCAAATTTGTCGTTACAAAAATGGGTCCCACGATCGCTTATGATTGCTCTCGGAGCACCGAATCGAGAGAAAAGGGATTTTAAGAATTTAACTACTACTCTAGCATCGTTGGTGGGGAGCGCTTTCGCTTCAACCCATTTGGAAAGATAATCGACGGCTACTAGAATATATTTGTTACCCCTAGATGACGAAAAAGGTCCCATAAAATCAATTCCCCATAAATCGAAAATCTCACAAACTTGGATTGCATTTTGAGGCATCTCATCACGTTGAGAGATTTTGCCTTGCCTTTGACATGCATCACAAGATTTGACAAATTCGTAGGCATCCTTATAAATGGTAGGCCAAAAGAAACCGGCATCAAAAATCTTCTTGGCGGTAAAGTTGGCTCCATAGTGTCCCCCGGTGGGTCCATTGTGACAAGCTTCGAGAATTTCGAGAGCTTCTTTGCCATCTACACACCTTCGGATTATTTGATCCGCACAAGTCTTGAAAAGAAAAGGGTCATCCCAAAAATAATGTTTTACATCTTTAAAGAACTTGTTTTTCTCTTAAGTCGACATTCCTTTTTTAATGAACTTCCTCGCGTGGTAGTTAGCAAAGTCAGCAAACCACGGGGTACTTTGGTCTTTAGAAGTTAACACACTTAAAGTCTCTAAAGGAAAAGTCTCGGTAATCTCTTTTGGATCAAAAACATTTTCGTAAGGGTTTTCAAGACGAGAGAGGTGATCAGCTGCATAGTTTTCAGCTCCCTTGGTATCGATAACCTTAAAATCAAATTCTTGAAGAAGTAAGACCCAGCGAAGCAATCTTGCTTTGGCGTCTTTCTTGTTGAAGAGGTATTTCAAAGCGGAGTGATCCGTGTAAACAACACTCTTGTTCATGATTAGATATGATCGAAACTTCTCGAAAGCATAAACAACTGCAAGCATCTCCTTCTCGGTTGTTGTGTAGTTTGATTCCGCTTCTGTCATAGTCTTGCTAGCGTAATGAATTGGGCGAAAATGCTTCTCAATCCTTTGTCCTAGAACCGCACCTATTGCATAATCACTTGCATCGCACATGATTTCAAAAGGTTGGTCCCAATTTGGAGCAATGAGAATTGGAGCTTCGGTCAACTTCTTTTTCAATGTTTGAAAGGCTAGAATGCAATCTTCCGAAAAAATGAAGGGAGTGTTTTTCTCTAAGAGATGGGTCATGGGTCGAGAGATTTTGGAAAAGTCTTTGATAAATCTTCGATAGAATCCAGCATGCCCGAGAAAACTTCGAATTCCTTTGACGGTCGTTGGATGAGGAAGCTTAGAAATTACATCAACTTTGGCCTTATCGACTTCAATTCCTTTTCTAGAGATCTTATGTCCTAAAACAATGCCTTCTTTAACCATGAAATGGCTCTTTTCCCAATTTAGTGCTAATTTGGTGTCTTCACACCTTTTAAGCATTCTATCTAAATTGGCAAGACACGAGGAAAAAGAATCTCCAAAAACTGAAAAATCGTCCATAAAAACCTCCATCGTTTTTTCTATCATGTCGTGAAAAATGGCCATCATACAACGTTGGAAAGTTCCGGGAGCATTGCACAAACCGAATGGCATACGACGGTACGCGAAAGTTCCGTATGGGCACGTAAAAGTAGTTTTCTCTTGATCTTTAGGTTCAATGGGAATTTGAAAATACCCAGAAAAACCATCTAAGAAACAATAAAACTCGTTGCCGGCTAATCGCTCTAACATCTGGTCCATGAATGGTAACGGAAAATGGTCTTTACAAGTTGCTTCGTTCAACTTTCGATAGTCGATGCAAACTCTCCATCCCGTGACTAATCTTGTAGGCACCAGCTCATTTTCTTCGTTTGTGACAACGGTCATACCACCTTTTTTAGGAACACAATGGACCGGACTAACCCATGGACTATCCGAGATCGGATAAATCAATCCCGCGTCAAGAAGTTTTTCTACTTCTTTCTTGATGACGTCGTGGATTTTAGGGTTAACCCTCCTTTGATGTTGCACTGAAGGTTCGTAATCATCTTCTAAAAGGATTTTGTGAGAGCAAAATTCGGGATCTATGCCTCGGATATCAGAAAGTTTCCAAGCAATTGCTTGTTTTCGATTTTTTAGAACGTTAATGAGTGAGGTCTTTTCTTCTTGGCTCAAATCTTTTGAAATTATGACTGGAAGTTTGTTATTTTCCTCTAAAAACGCATACTCGAGATGCGGAGGTAACTCTTTAAGCTCGACTTCGGGAATTTCATCTTTTGGTTCAAGTGAAGACTCTTTTGGTTCAACAACTTTAAGATCTTTTTGAATTCCGGGTGAGTAATCTCCTTGGTTTGGGTTAGGTAATGGATCATTGTTGAGAAGTGCCTCGAGAATGAGAATGTCACCCTCGGGATCATAGTATGTAGCATTGAAAACTGGTTCATCATCGATTGCTATGAAAGCATCGGCTTCTTCAAAGAGTAGAAAATCACTTTCATCAAAAGGAGTAAGTGTTGGAGATGAAGTAGAAACAATCGGATCGAAGTATGGAGAAGGATTGTTGTAAGCAACGGAATCGGAAAATCCAAGTACTTCTTGTGAGTACTCTTCACAAGTGACATCAATTAGATCAACTTTCTTCAATGATTCGAGATTGTTGTATGAAATGGAAGGTGCATCACCACATTTAAGGGTTAATGATTGATCATCATTCCTAAGAGTAATTTCTCCCTCGTAAACATCGATTAAAGCATGAGCCGTCCTAAGAAAGGGTCGCCCGAGTATCAAACTAACCGAGGATCGGCTATAAAATCTAGAACAATGAAGTCGGCAGAAAGTAAAACTTCCTAATTGACAAAAACATTTTAGGCTACACCGGTTGTTTGGAAAATGTACGGTCGGCTAATTCAAATACCCACTTTTATTGTTTCGGTTAGCCTGAGAGCTGAAGCTTTTTTCCAAATGGATAAAGGCATGAGATTGATACTAGCACCTAAATCGGCAAGGGCTAAGTAACTATCGAACTCTGAAAAATCACATGGAATGAGAAATCGACCGGGGTCACCTAGCTTTTCTGGAAGCTTTTTTAGGACAACCGCACTACAATTTTCATTCAACGGCGTTTTGGTCAATTCGATCAACTTGTCTTTGTTATTAAGCATCTTTTTAAACATCGGAGCAAACTTTGGCCATATGAATAAGAGCACCGCGAAACTTAGCTCAAAGTGAAGATAACGGGTAAATTTCCATAAACTTTGGAAGCTAGATATCATCTTTCACGAATCTTTTTGGTTTGTTGAGTCCTTGATGGGTAAGGCAAATTAAGGTTGGCTTTTTGGCAACGAAAAGAAGATCATTGATTGTATCTTTGTCTTTGGGTTGTTTCTTGACGAATGAGGAGTTGATGTCATCGTGCTTGGTACTCTGTATCCTTTGTCACCTCACTTTCTTTTCCACCACCGCGGTGGAATCGAGGTCCATCGTAGAAATACACTACGAGTTGTAATTGCCTTGGCTTCGTTCCTTGGGTTTGGAATGGGTATTGCAAGTAAAGAACTTGAACTGAAGTTGTTTGGTATGTTTTTTGCATGAAACCGAGCATCATTTTTCTGAAAAGCGTCTTGCTTCTTGTTGAGACTCATTTAAACTCTTGAAAATCATTTTGAAAATACCCACTTCATTTGCAAATTAATCATTGTTCGCATCATTAGCTTAGAATAAATTTTTTCGAAATTCTGTTATGACACACTATTTGTTGGCTTTTCGGCCATTGGAACAACAATTTCGATTGTTCAACGTATTGGGATCAACCGGAAATAGTTTTGTGTTGTTGACGACGTCTACGAGATTGCGAACGAGTGCGCAGAAAGAAAACTAACAATTTAAAAAAACAAAACCTTACACTAATTTTTTTTTAGCAATGTATTTAACGGTTACACGAACAGAAACTAAACCAAATAATCAACTACTTCACGGTAGCTCTTGAAAATTGCTTTTCAAGGTGAGCCGTACTTGGTAGAGACACAAAAGGCAAGTGTTAAATCTTTGATTACGATTTGGGAACAATTACAAGTTCACCGGAAATTGAAATGATAATATCTCAATAGAAGATATTATATGTTGGTGTTCGATTACCAACTTTGTTTATTTTATTTTCTTTTTTAAAGGACAATTTTTATGTTTTTGATTTTTCTGTTTTTTATCTTTTACTTATACTAAGAAGAAAAAGAAAATATATATTTTTTTTTATGATTTTTTTTTTTTGATTTTTGGATTATAAAACAAAAATGAAACTTTCGAGGACGAAAGGATCTTCAAACCAAATCAACAAACACAAAACGTAAGAATCGTAAACACTAATCCATGGCAGCGGCGCCAAAAACTGATTCGCAGTTTTAACACACGTAAAAATATATATAAAATATAACTTTAAGAGTAATTAAGAAAATTACCAAGTTTCCCTTGATAAAATTCACTCTCAAAAATATATATAATAT
This sequence comes from Tanacetum coccineum, assembly GCA_026074375.1. Lineage (NCBI taxonomy): Eukaryota > Viridiplantae > Streptophyta > Magnoliopsida > Asterales > Asteraceae > Tanacetum > Tanacetum coccineum. The sequence goes on along the minus strand of BQNB010039822.1, from coordinate 28,999 downwards.
AATATAAAATACGTATATTAAACCGGGCAAGTATGATCACCCGGGTCGTTATCCCCAATGACTAGTGCAATTGAAACCACGTTTTGGATCGGATCCTGATTTGAATGAAGCAAAGATATTTGATTTGGTTTCTAGAAATTAAAGCCCTAATTTTTTACTTTTTATTTAACTCTTAATTAAACTAATTAAAAATTAAACTAATTAAAAACTAATAAGCTTAATTAACGACTTAAACTAATGGACTAAAGGTTGCAAAAATCTAAGGGAGTCAACGGTAAACTAACAGACTAACGAAGGGTTTAACTTAGAAATACTACTTAAATTCGAAAGTTACACTTTCGACCCTGAGATCTACCCCGATCACAAACTAGGTCCAAATTAAGGCGAGATTTGAAAAGTGCTTAAATAGAAAAACTCCAAGAAAACCAAGTTGTAAAAGAAGCTATTGGGAAACAAAATTAATAAAGACCCTTAGGACTGAAAATCTCTAATAAGCTTCAATAAGCGCTTATTTTCTAAACTGATTAAGAAAGTAGGTTTTGAACTCTTTTCACCTTAAACAGGCCAAAAATGCTCAAATTAAGCTTAATTCTAAAAGGAAAAAGTGATCTAGAAGCTTATGATTGTGCTTAATCTAAGAATGCAAAGAAATCAAAGCTTAAACTACTCTTATACCACTGAAATTGATCAAGAAATAAGCAAACTCAGGAAATAAGCATAGTAACACAAAATCCAAGTAAGCTAAAAACCTTAATAAGCTAAACTAGACTCTAAAACTTAAAGAACTTATTAATCTACTAATTATCCATCTAAATGAGCTATAAAATCTAGACTTAAAAGCTAATTTAACAAATTTAGACTCTACTTAAGTTCCTACTGTTTTTGGAATTTTCAGGTTTTTATGACTTTTGACAGCTGAATTAAACTAAGTAAATAAGCTAGAAATTGCAAATTAAGACTTAAACCAAATTAAGCTATATTAAAACTTAAATCCTACTGAATTTGATAAGCTAAATCTTAAAATTACTGTTCTAAATTTTTTTTTAAAAAAAAGCCCCCCCCTTTTGAGAACACAGCAGTACTAACTGAGGTTAGTGCTGCTAGTGTAAAAATTCAGCAGTACTTTTGAAAGTACTGCTGATGCAATTTGACTTTTGAAAACGAATTAAGTAATGAAATAAGCTAGAAAATGACAACTAAATTCTTAATAAGCTATAACTAGAACTAAACTTAATACTACTAAATTTGAAAAGCTAAAATTTATACTAACAGTACTAACTTGTGAAGGCAGTACTAACTTTTTAGTTAGTACTGGTAGTGTAAAGAGTCAGCAGTACTAACTTAGGTTAGTACTGCTAGTGCAATTTTGAGACTGCACTAAACCAAACACCCCTTTATCATTTTAACAGGATTTAGAAAAGCTTTTTAAGAGAAATTTGATGCATAAAAACTAATACCAGATAAAAACTAGCTTAAAACAAACTTAATAATCATGATTAAACAACTGAATACGCCTTAATCTAAGATCTAAACTATTTAAACTAATATTTTTGGATTTTATGAGTTTTTATGACAGAAATTAGCAACTAATGATCTATAACTATATAAGCAAAAACAGATTAGGACAAACAACTAATAAGCACTAGAAGAGATATTTAAACACTAATAAGCAAAGAAAATAAGCAAATAAGCAGATCTAAACATAGCAAGCAATATTATCATTATTTAAAACTAGAATTTAAATGAAAATGAAAGAGAAACTTACAAACTCCTCTAGCTAAACAAGAGGGACCAATTAAGGCAGCTACAAGCTCCTTAGCTTATTAATAAGCTAAGGTATAAGTCCTTGGGATCTCTTCCAAGGTAAGATCCCCTTCCAAAAGCTCAAATTCAATAAGATCCATATAAGATTAAACTGATTTTAAGGTTTAGATAAGGTTAATACTGAATTCAAACAGCTCTATTTCAGCTTATAGACTGAAAGAGCTTAATATTAGCTTATTGAGACAACTTATTAAGAGAGCTTATGACTTTAAATGAGAGCTTAGAAAACGAGATTTAAAACACTAAAAGCTGAATTTCATTTAACTAAAGAAGCTGATTACATTACTTGAAAAAGGAAAATTACATAAAAACACGAATCTAAGCTAGACTAAATTACTAAAAATTAGATAAAGAGAAAAAAAACTGATCCCCTTGTGTGTGAGAATGAGGCCTATTTATAGTGCCAAGCTGAAGCTTCTAGGTTCTCTAGCCTTGCTCTCCAAACTTATAATCTCAACCAATCATTTCCCAAATCAATTGATCATCATTTGTAGCCGTAAGATCAAATTGTGGACACCTGAGGATTGCCAGGCTGGCATTCTTTGATGTGACGTTTGTGTTAGTTTTGTGAGTGAGTTTAGCACAAAACCCACCATTATTTGTGCTTCTTTCTTTGATTACGTGGCCTTTGAGCTTGAGCTAGGATAAGTATCCCCTTGATTAGACTAATTTGTCCTTGCATTTGTGCTTGAGCTTCCTTGAATTGACCAACGCACCCTCTAATTTTGATTTGCCCCTTGTTTTACCATGGGGTGAAAATGGGGGAGACGATGAATAGTAAAAGGGGTTCCCGCCTACTTCTTCGACAGTTAAAACTGTTGAACTTTGGGAAGTTTACACATTTGGCCCTTGTCTTTCTTTTATCCCTTTTCAAGTTATAAATAACTTTTGGAAATTGCAAGATTGGTCCTTGAGGCTTTATAAAAGAGGAAATGGCTAGGGGATTGGCTTTGGCTTGGCTTCGGCTTTGTACTCTTCTGATTCTCGTATCCGTGGTTGCTTGTTTTTGACTGTTTTTCTTGTGATTTTTGACTTATCCATACCTGCACACACAGAACACAAATACAAGCATATTTTTGCCATTTTGGTCCTGTTTGGGTTTAATTTGGTTTATTTTTAGGTATAAACGGATATGTGTATTTTACACTTATCAACCATACTTATAGAACATATATTTAGGTCAACACTACGGTTTGACCAACCTGCTCAAGCCACGGTTGTCACATTAAGTGTCATTCGTCTACTTTTAAAGGGTTATTCTTATAATATTTTTGTGTCAATCAATAAACGAATCCCATTCTCGTTTATTAAAAGTCAGTCTAATCTTTCTCCATAAAAATACGTCTCGGTTCTTTTTATTTCATCATTTAGGTTGTTTTTAAAATAATGATTACTTGTGTCTAGTTTCTACTTCTCTTTCAAAGTGTCATACTTTAGAATAATAAAACCTAGAAGTGCATTTCTAGTTCCTCGCTAATGTTTTGCTATATGTATATGTGCACTTGTCTACTAACTTTGTTTTGTAGCACAACAATATCTTGATTCCTTGGTTCCCCAAACAAGGGGGAGCATACACCGAGGGGGAGCACTTGCAAGCGCTCTACTCATTTAAATTGCATCGAACTTCTTAAGCATCGATGGTAATTTATTTGATCCATGGATCCGTTAAAGTCAATATACAAGGAATGATATTATCATGGAGACGCAATGAGCAAGGGGGAGCTAGGAGATATGTGGTTAAATAGCATGGATTTGGTTAAACCGTGATGATAGAAGACTTCACTGGGATGATGCAAGCTCACCTTTATAGGAAGATAGGATCGGGGTTTGTCAAATACAATGAAGGGCTCATTCGTACTCCAAATACTTCATCTTTTCCACTTCAAAACCACCTCAACCTTATTTCTCATGTTGTGTTCTCATTCCCCCAACCAATATACTTGGATCACCTACCTTTTCCTCATTCCTTCAACCTATACACTCGAAGTACCTACCCTCTTGTCTTGCCTACTTCTCACCTCTCATGACCTTTTCTAAACTATCCAAGGAACACACAATCACCTTCACCTTTATTTCTCACATCTTCTCCTCATACCTCAAACCTATATACTCGGAGCACCTATCCTCTTCTCATTCCTCCAACATATATACCCGGAGCACGTACCCTCTTCTCATGTCTTCTTCTCAAACCTCCAACCTATATGCTCCAACCATAATCCACACTATACCTTTTTGCTTCGACAAAAGGGGGAGAAGGGAGTGTAAACGAGTAACTTTTAAACTCTACTATGTGCTATAGTTTACAATAGTTTGTCATCATCAAAAAGGGGGAGATTGTTAGTGCAAATATTATGATATTTAATCTATACGATCTCTTTATGTTTTGGTGATGACAAACATGTAACTTGTAATACATAACGTAAAGTACGCAAGTTACTCGTAATCACAAATCATCAATGCATACATGCATCAACAACACTCGATGTCTCAAGTCTGCATCAACACCGACATTTGTTTGCACCCGATGTAAATCACATAAGGTATGTACAAACAAATTAAACTTGTAGGATGATCAAAGAAAAATATTTTTTTCTTAACCATTACATTTCTACAAAAGTATTTTTCACAAAAATAAATAAACACAAAATACTTTTTAATAAAAGAAATGTTTTATTTAAATATAAAATTTGAAATCTGGTTTTCCCCCCAAAATAGAAGCTTTTATACCAGATACAACCTTCCCCACAAAAAGACAAAAAAGGGAGCGGAGTCTAGGCGGCGACCCCCTTATAGGCCTGGCAGCCCCCTTATATATAAGGGACCGCCGGGACCGCCGTTGCCAGACTGTCAGCTTTCAGCTCCTGTAAATAGTGGGTCGTCTCCAACTGATTTCACAACCCTTTTGCACGATTTTCTTCTAGTTCTTTCTCTCACTAAATCTCTCTAAGCCTTTGATCATTTAACTTGTTTAATCTTGTTTAAATTTGATCCAATCTTCTATCCTTTCCTCCTTTCCTCAAGTGCAAAAGAAGAACTTCGGTCATCTTCAAGATCTAAAGTTATGTAGTCTAGTTAATCCATTTGTAACATTTGTTACATATAGATCGAGTCAATGTCTTCCAATCTTTAGTAGTCTGTAGATCCAAATGATGTGTATATTTGGATGGGTTGATTATGGGTTGGTTAGTATTTTAGGCCTTAAAATACATTGGTGAAGTGGTAGATTGGTTCTAGCTAAGATTAGGACTTGACATTTAGCTTAGTGTCGGAAAATAATGTAAGCGACGTGGTTTATGTGTTTAGGCCATAAAACACAAGGTTTGTTATGTTGGGCCATAAAACATAACGGGTTTGGTTGTACCCGAAGAAGAACTCGACATCTAGCTTAGTGTCGGAAAATAATGTAAGCAACGTTATAAGGTTTTCTCCGCCGAAAGGGAGCTTGTTGATTAGTGAAGTAACTCTCGAGTTGGATACTCGGGGAGTGAAGTAGGGCGAAGAGGAGCTTCGTGACCGAACCACTATAAATCACCGTGTCCGGTTTGCATTTTCTTTTACCTTTCTCTTTACTTATGTCTTTACATATATCGCTTTACTTTTACATTTGCATTGTGCTTATGATTGTGTGAATTGTTGTGTATGTTGTGTAGCTCTTTGTATTAAAAATTATGAGTGTGGATATATTGGTAAAATATGCGCTAGTTATTGTAAATCCATTATCAACACTTCTCATATTGCGTCAAACTTGATTGGTGATTTGATACAAATAATCTAGTCCGAAAACCTCTTCTGGAGGCGGTCCCTTTAAATAGGGCGGCCCCCTTATGTATTAGGCGGCCCCCATATATTTATGGGACCGCCGGCAGAGAGTAATGTAAAAATTGATACAAAAGATTTAAAGTTTTTAAAAGGAAAACATATCACCCGATCTCTCTACGGTTTCCTTATATCTTTTAGAATTCCTCCTTCATTATAGAATTCATATTTGTCACTTTGATCCGTTTAGTTTCATTCATTCGTTCTTTTTGTATCATTGTTTTTGTATCATCAAATCAATAAATCCCAACATATATGTGGCAAAATACTTTGCTGAAAATGAAATTAAGAAAAGAACGAGAGCATTTGAAATCAATTTACAAAGACCAATTTGGCTCAATTAGAAAGACACGTGTTCAATCCAAAGAACATTGTGACTCTTTAATTGCTCAAATCAATGTAAAGTCTGTTGAAAATTTGGATATAAATGCTCAACTTTAAGAAAAGGTTTTTGCTATTGCAGCATTAAAAATGAATTACGGAAACTTAAAGGGAAAAATGTTGTCGATACTGCTATTTCAAAACCTAGTGCCACTATTGCTCCAGGAATGTTTAAGCTAGACATAGAACCTATTTCTCATAGACTTAAGAAAAATAGGGATGCCTATGAGGTTTATCTTGAGAAGACTATAGAAAATATTGACAGCCACACACAACTTAAACAACGGTCACACCCCCCTTCATGGACTTGTAGAATGCGCTAGAAAACAGAATCCAGGTAACCTTATTAGAAATGCTTGCATGGGGGGGGGGGGGGGGGGGGGGGTTTTACAAAACACGTTCTAAAATTGTTAGTCTATGTCTATAAGACATGCCCTAGTTTAACGAAACCTACTGAGAAATTAGTTGCTGTCACACCTATGAACAAGGACAAAAAAGTTAGATTTGCTGAACTTGTCACATCTTCAAAACATTCCCAAGCATATTGGCTCTCTTAAAACCAAAGATTCTAACAAGCCTTTGTTGACTTCTAAAGTATTAATAAATTGAAAGTGTTCCTCGCTCTTAGTGATCGACACCGTACTTACCATGAAACTCCCACCGACCGGGTACACTACCCCTTAAAGTGTTGTTTTTGGTTAAGTCGGCAAAATATAAATTTAAAACTTGAATCATAATTTAACACCACACAATGACACATCACCAACATAGGAGAGTTAATTTAAATTCGAATAAAAAGAATCATGTTGTTGAACCTATTTGTGATGCAAATGTTAAGCATTCACTGTTAAATGCGAATTCAGAACTAGTTTGTGCTACTTGTAATCAATGTATGTTTGATGCTATCCATGATAAGTCTGTTCTTGATTTTGTTAAAAGTGTGAATGGCTATTCTAAATCTGCTAAGAAACATAAAAAACAAAATATGTAGAAACCTACGGGTCATGTATTTACTGAATTAGGATTTAAGTGGAAACCAACAAGAAGAACTTTCACTAAAGCTGGAAACTCGTGCCCTTTAACTAGGATCACTTCTGCTAACTTAGTGAATCCTAAGAAAATCACTTCCCACTCAGTTGAAACACAAAAACCGAAGCTTAAAGTCTATAGCAGGAGACCCAAACATCTAAAAAATGTAAGTTCGAGTAAAAAAGCCAAGATTGTAAAATCTAAGAATGCTAACAACTCGGAACCCAATCATACTTGGGGATCGAATGCTACAGATATTCCATCGTCTTCTTCTCTTGTCAATGACAGGTTGTCTAGATTGTTCTCTGGTATCTGGACTCTGGATGTTCAAAACATATGACAGGGAACTGCTCTCAGCTCATGAACTTCGTTAGTAAATTTCTAGGTACAGTTAGATTCGGGAATGACCAAATTGCAAAGATCATGGGGTATGGTGATCATCAGCTAGGAAACGTAATTATCTCAAGGGTATACTATGTCGAGGGGCTCAGACACAACTTGTTTTCTGTTGGACAATTTTGTGACGCGAATCTTGAAGTCACTTTTCGGAAAAACACTTGCTTTATTTGGAATTTAGAAGGTGTTGATTTACTTTCAGGATCCAGAGACAGAAATTTGTACACAATTTCCCTTGATGACATGCTAAAGACTTCTCTGATCTGTCTTCTATCAAAAGCGTCAAAGATTAAGAGCTGGTTATGGCGCCGTCGGTTATCGCATCTTAACTTTGATACTCTTAACAAGCTAGCTAAAGACGGTCTTGCTCGAGGCATTCTAAAGCTTAAATTTTAGAATGATCATCTGTGTTCAACATGTGCATTAGGAAAAAGCAAGAAATCCTCTCATCAACCCAAAGCTGAGAACACTAACCAAGAGAAACTATATCTTTTACATATGGATCTTTGTGGCCCGATGCGTGTAGAGAGTATTAACGGGAAAAAGTATATCTTGGTGATTGTTGATGATTACTCACGATTTACTTAGGTCAGGTTTTTGAGATCAAAGGATGAAGCTCCTGACGCTATCATCAAGTGCATAAAAAATTTTCCAGTTCGTTTGAATGCCACAGTCCGTAATGTTCAAACAGATAATGGAACTGAATTTGTCAATCAGACCTTCGTGATTTCTATGAAAATATTGGCATTTCGCATCAAAATACTGTTGCTTGCACTCCTTAACAGAACGGCGTTGTTGAAAGGCAAAACCAAACTCTTGTGGAAGCTGCTCGCACAATGTTGATATTTTCAAAAGCTCTACTGTTTCTATGGGACGAAGCAATCAACATAGCTTGTTATACCCAAAATCGTTCCTTGATCCGTCTCCGCTACAACAAAACTCCTTATGAGCTGATGCATGACAAGAAGCCAAATTTATCGTTTCTTTATGTCTTTGGTTCACTATGTTATCCGCCCAATGATAGTGAGGATTTGGGTAAACTAAATGCAAAGGCCGATATTTGTATTTTTGTTGGTTACGCGCCCGTAAAGAGGCTTTCAGAATCTATAACAGGAGTACCCAAAAAATTATGGAAACTATTCATGTGACATTCGATGAGCTGACAACAATGGCTTCTGAACAATTCGGTTCAGGACCTGGGCTTCAACTAGTGACTCCTGCAACATGCAGTTCAGGACTCGTTCAAAACACTATTCCTCAACAACCTTGTAATCCACCAAATAGAGATGATTAGGATCGTTTGTTCCAACCCATGTTCGATGAATACTTCAATCCTCCAACTATAAATATTTCTCCAATTCCAGTAGCTGTTGAACCAAGAGCTGTTGATATAGCTGAATCACCTGTGTCTACGTCAATTGACCTAGATACACCATCTACAAGTATTTCATCAACACAAGAACAAGAACATTCTCCAATATTTCTTAAGGTTTTGAAGAATCACTAAAAACACCACATTTTCATGATGATCCACTTTATGAATCTCTTCATGAAGACTCGGCTTCTCAAGGATCATCATTAAATCCGAGACCATCCCACACTCTATTTGAACACCTTGGTAGATGGACTAAGGATCATCCAATAGCAAACGTGATCGGTGATCCTTCTCGTTCTGTCTCCATAAGAAAGCAACTCGAAACTGACACCATGTGGTGTTACTTTGATGCCTTCCTAACTTATGTAGAACCAAAGAACTTTAAACAAGAAATGACCGAACCATCTTAGATCGATGCAATGCAAGAAGAAATTTATGAATTTAAAAGACTACAAGTTTGGTAATTGGTGCCATGTCCAGATAAAGTCATGTTAATGAAACTAAAATGGATTTACAAGGTCAAGACAGATGAATTTGGCGGGGTACTAAAGAATAAGGCTAGATTAGTTTCTTAGGGATTCTGGCAAGAGGAGGGAATTGATTTTGAGGAATCATTTGCACTTATTTCAAGAATAGAGGCCATCCGTATCTTCGTAGCAAATGCAGCCAACAAGAATATGATGATTTCCAAATGGACGTCAAAATGACTTTCTTAAATGGCGAGCTCAAAGAAGAGGTCTACGTTTCTTAGCCAGAAGGATTTGTTGATCAGGACAACCCATCGCATGTGTATAAGCTCAAAAAGGCCCTGTACGGTCTCAAACAAGCACCACGTACGTGGTACGACATGCTGTCAAGTTTCCTCATTTCATAACATTTCTCCAAAGGTGCAGTTGATCCAACACTCTTCACACGGAAAGCAGGAAACGACTTATTACTGGTACAAATTTATGTTGATGATATAATATTTGCATCCACTAATACTGCTTTGTGTAACGAGTTTGCTAATCTGATGACCACTAAGTTCAAGATTTCGATGATGGGGCATATGTCATTCTTTTTAGGATTATAAATTTCTCAAAGTCCCAGAGGCATCTGCCTAAACCAATCAAAATATGCTTTTGAAATTATTAAAAAAAATGGTTTGCTAACTGGTGATTCGGTAGACACACCTATGGTGGAAAATAATAAACTAGATGAAGATCTAGAGGGGACACCAGTTGATGCTACACTTTACCATGACATGATTGGATCCCTCATGTATCTGACATCCAGTAGACCCGACCTTATTTATATAGTCTGCTTATATGCCCGGTATTAGACAAAGCCTACCGAAAAGCACTTAAATGCGGTTAAGCGGATCTTTCGATATCTAAAAGGAACCATTAACATGGGTCTCTGGTACTCGAAAGATACCGGTATGTCTCTAACAGCATATTTAGACGTAGATCACTCTGGGTGTCAGGACACTAGATGCAGTACATCAGGAAGTGCTCAATTCTTAGGTGATAAACTTGTTAGCTGGTCTTCCAAGAAGCAAAAGAGCACTGCGATCTCGAGTACAGAGGCTAAATATATTGCCTTATCTGGCTGTTGTGCTCAAATCCTATGGATGCATTCACAGCTAACAAATTATGGCTTTCAATTCAATAAGATTTCTTTATACTGCGACAACAAAAGTCTCATTGCTCTATGCTGCAACAACGTTCAACACTCAAGAGCAAAGCACATCGATGTACGCTACCATTTTATAAAGGAGCAGGTGGAGAATGGAATAGTGAAACTCTACTTTGTTAGAACAGAACATCAACTGGCTGACATCTTCACCAAACCTCTGCCACGAGAAAGATTCAACTTCTTGATCGAAAAGCTCGGTATGAGAAGCATGTCTCTGGAAACGCTTAAACGTCTGACAGAGGAAGAAGACGAGTAATGGTGGTAACTTGTGATATACCCTATGTATTATATGTATATAAGAAAACATAAAAACCAAAAATATTTTTCATTTTATATAAATTTTTCAAAAAAGAAAATTAAAAATTAAAAAAAATAGAAAAATATAAAAATATGGATCTCTGGCATGTCTTCTGAAAATAGATAACATTTATGGTCTTATAAATGTCATTTAATAATGATACGAGGCTGTAAATAAAGTTCGAGCAGAAGTTCAAAAAGCTTTCAAAACATGTCAAAAAATGGCTTGCTATTATTTCAGATAGCAACCCGGTCATAATCTTAAAGGCAAGTATTTCAAAAAGAAAACTTGGCCTCACAACGGGAAATTTACTTTTCTCGAGAATGAATTACTTCATATTTATTCAAAGGCTTGTGTTTACTTTACAACACAACCCGTGCTTCCATTATACAAATTAATGTACGTGTCAGTGCATTTATTTATCAAAATAAGAGAAATCTTATTTAATGGTGTTGATTTTTTTTCAGAAATAAAATAATCATCACAGTAATTCATCAGTAAATGATTTTTCAAGGCATTTTACCACTCAAACAACGACTACTGCTCTTTAAATAGAAAACGGGTCATTGTCTAAGGGGTAAAAAATGTCGAATTTCTTCTTCAAAAGTCATCAAGGATTAAAAGGAAAAAGGTTTTAAACAATAACAGGATAATATTTAAAGGGGAGTTAATTAACTTTAACTTATTTGTGCATTATATGTTATGTGTTTGTACCTTGAGAAATGTGATAGCAAAATTTAAGGCTTAGTCTTAGCTTATAATACTTTAGGGACTAAATGTGTTAAAAGTGAAACTAGTTTATGCCTTAAGAAAGCTATTAATAAAAAATAGAAGGGTGTTAATAGTTTAGGGGGCATTTGTGACAAAATTGAAAAAGTTTTTAACTCAAACACCCCTTCCCTCCTCGTTACACACACAAACACTTATAACACTCAAATTTTTTCCCTCCCACTCTTTAAATCGTCACTCACTAGAACACACGAATTAGTGCATATCAAGACTTGAGGTAAACTACAAAAATGTTCCTTACTATCTTCTCAACTAATATGTAAAAGGAATTAGTTTGAATCATGATGTTTTGCTCGAAATACCTAGAAATTGGTTTAGGGTTAGTGAAAATCAAAAGTGGTCCAAATCCAAAATTAGTTGAGGGGTTTTGATGGCTAAGGTGTTTAGAACACTCGTTCATAACAGTTTGTTATGGGTTTAACACATGGTTATGATTTGCTTGATTCTTTGTTGTGAAAAATTAGGTGTTTAGGAATAAATTAAAATTTGTAATGGGTTTGTGTTTAATATGTGCTTATAACCTTTCTTGAATGCATATGAATGAGGAAATCCATGTCTTGTATGTAGATTTTGTGACTTCGATTAAAACGAGTGAAAATTTACTCGTTTTGCACTCTATATGAAATTTTTATGGTCATTTCTTTTTATAACTGATATATTACATTTAAATATGCTTGGTTCATGTCTATGTGTGTTGTAAGTGCCAATAATTTGAAGTTTGTAAAAATCAAAATTTATATAGGCCGATATTTATACGTCTATATAGGCGGCGATTTATACGTCCCTATAGGCGATGATTTATACATCCACTATAGGCGGCGATTTATACATCCCCTATAGACGGCGATTTATACACAACTCCTTAGATGGCATTTTATACACATGACTTTAGGCAGCGATTTATACTTGTATCTTAGGCGGGCGATTATACACTTTTTACATAGGCGGGGGTGATTTTTTACAGTTTATTAAGGGTGGGCGCTTTTGAATGTCTTTTGATTAGGACGGCGATTTATACATGATTCTAAAGATGGTTTTTTTTTTCTAAAATGGTTTTAAATTGGATAACTTTTTTTAGGACATTTCGTTCATTTGATTATCATAGCGTCGCGCTCGCGGCGCAGATTCTCGCGCTCTCTGTGTTTGACTAATTGTTAGTTGTTGTCGTTTATGTTTGATTTATCCTGTCCTGTATGTTTGTCGGATATCTCGCTTATGTCTGATTGCATGATAACTCTCGCGCGCGCGCTCTTCTCACGCGCACACGCGCAATAAAGTATGTGCTAAATTGTGTCTCTAAGTCTATACCCATGAATCAAATAGGTCAATCAAGTGAAATTATATAATTTGGTTGTATATTGATACTGTATTGGACTTATTCTTTGTAGAATCATGAATCCAGGTGCTATTATAATCATGGTGCTGCTCGACAATGCTTTGGTTCCTCTAGAGAAAAGACTAAAGATTGAAAAGTGCAATGCAAGAATAGAGTTTAACAAGCCAGCAAAGAGAAAATCTCTCTCTCAAACATATCAAGTCATTTTGTGAATGCTTATTAAACTCTCTCCATGCTATCTTGATCTGATCACCTGTGCAGTCCTGAAGTATACATGCATCAATTCTGGAAGACCATCCAGAAGATCAAAGATACAGATGCATACTGGTTCAAGCTGGATAAGAAAAAGTTCCGAGTTGACACAGAAGTATTTCGTAAGATTCTCCAGATTTGTCCCAGACTCCTCAACCAAGATTTTAATGAACCTCCTTCTGAAGAAGAATTGGTTTCATTCGTCCAGGAGATCGATTACTCCGGCAAGTGTGATATGCTATCTGCAATACACATAGATCAAATGCATCAGCCTTGGAGAACAATTGATGCTATCATCAATAGGTGCATCTCTGGGAAAACAACAGGACTTGATAGGCTCAGAGAATAAGAGCTCAAATCTTATGGGGTATGTACAACAAGAAGAATGTTGACTTTGTTGCTCTAGTGGGAAAAGACTTATGGTTTCAAGTGGCAACAGAGAATAATAAAATTCAGCAGTCAAAGAAAGCACATGCCACAACCAAGATTCACGAAAGATTATCATAATCATTTCATCTTTAAGAAAATAAAACGACCATCTCATATTCGGAACATGATCAATCAACACATAATTCGTGACGACACCTTGCTGGGTACATTGAAGTTTGTCTCCAAAACATAAGATTATTCGCAATATGGAGCTCTGATTCCTGATGAGATGATTAACCAAGACATAAAAGATTCTAAAGCTTACAAGAATTATCTTGACTTTGCCACTGGAAAAGCTACTCCCAAGAAAGCAAGGAAGTTTAAGAAAGTTGCTTCACCCTCAAGAAAATTGTCTTTTTGTCTTGCGGAGAAGCTATTGTTCGAGCCTCGCAACTAAGCGCTCGCACGCTCTCTTCGAACCTGCCAAGAAGTTTACAACCCTGTATCCAACAGTAGGTTTTGTCGGACGCTCTCTCTCGCAGCTCGCTGAGTTTGCTCCTAAAGAAGAAAACACCAGCTCAAGTTGATAGAGGCAAAGGCATGGATCTACTTTCTGATGTAGCATTACTTGAAGCTGCTCAGCTCAAGAAAACTCTCAAGAAAAGTAAGCTGGTAACTCATAAGCTTCATGCAAGTGGCTCAAGTGATGGAGTTGGTTCTCAACCAAAGGTTCTTGATGAGCAAAAGACAAGACAACTGGTACAGTTGAAGGAATTGGTACTAAACCAGGGGTTCCCGATGTACCTAAATATCTATCTGAGAGTGAAAATGAATTTTGGGGAGATAGTGCTGATGATGATAGCAATGATGATGACAGTGATGAAGTAACCAAGGATGATGATGATGATGATGATGATGACAGTGATGCTAATGGTGACAAAGAAGCAAGTGACAGTGAAAAGACTGATTCTGATGAAGATGAGAATCCTAATCTCAATCAGAACGATGATGAAGAAGAAGAATATGAAGAAGAGTATGTACGTACTCTTGATAGCATTGAATTCATTAAATATGATGAAGAGTATGAGGAATTGTATAAGGATGTGAATGTAAGGTTGAAAGAAAAGAGCATGAAGAGTAGGAAAGGAGGATGAAGAAGAGATGACTGATGTAGTCATCTTGAGGAACTCATCGACCACATAGAGAGAGACAACGATAAGGATGATGAACATTTAATACTTACAACTGTTCATGACACACAGAAGACTGAAGTTCCATTGCAAAGTTCATCTGTTTCATCTGACATTGCAAATCAATTTCTAAACTTGGATAACGTTCCGCCAACTGACACTGAAGTCATTTCTATGATGAATGTCAAGGTTCGTCATGAAGAACCAAGTACTCAGACTCCACCTCTTCTCAACATACCTGTCATGGTAATCCTGGAAACTTCAACTGTAACTGGATTAACCATTCCTCCAACAATTCCACCAATCACTCCTCTTCCATAACAGGCAACACCAACACTAACTCCTTCACCAACAACTGTAACAACTATAACCTCAATTCCTGATCTTCCAGATTTTTCATCCTTGTTTGGATTCGATCAAAGAGGATCTGCCTTGGAAAAAGAGCTTTCTCAATTCAAACAAACTGACTATTTAGATACATAGTGCTCTGAAAGCTGATAAAGTCATAAATTCTGCATGGTGGATGCTCAATTCTCGCTACAAGACTTGAAGATTCTATTAAGAAGGCTTTCATGTCATACACTGCAGAGTTTAAGAAAAAGGCTAAAGATAAGAGGAAGAGATACATAGATCTTGTTGAGAAGTCTGTGAAAGATATCATTAAAGATGAAGTCAAGAGTCAACTTCCTCATCATACTAACAAAGAAGTATCTGGGACTATGCCTACTCCCTGTGGATCCAATGCTCCATTACTGGGATCCTCTTATGATATTCATCTTGTGCATTGTATAATCTTCCTCTCAACCCAATTCAACATCGAGGACAGCTGCATCACTTATGAGTTTGAATGAAGAAGATGCCTCTTAGATATGATTCAAAAAGTTAAATCGTATTGAGGCGCTAAAGAACACAAAGATCTCTACGATGCACTAGTCAAATCTTACAAGCTTGACAAAGGATCTCTTCGAATCTTATGGTAAAGTATATTTGTTAAAGAGAAGACCGTGAAGACAAAGACAAAGATGAAGACCTTCCAGCTGGATCAGGCCAAGGGTTAAAGAAATAGTAGACGAGCAAGGATGATGAACCTTCAAGAGGATCAAAATCAAAATAATCGAATTCAAGCTCGTCAAAAAGCACCAAGTCTTAGCCAAAATCATCTGGCAAGTCTGCTCAAGCAGAGGAACCAGTGTTTGAGGTTGCAGACACAGAGATGCCACTAAATCAATGAGATCATGTGGGTAACACTGATGATCAACCCAATGTTAAGGAAACTTTAAGGGATGACTGGTTCAAGAAACCCAGTGACTAAACTCCAGATTCAGATTGGAATACTACAAAAATAATTTATTTCAGACCACCTCAGACTTGGATCAAAAAAATTACCAAAGCAGAAAAATCTCCTCTTACCTTCGACGAGCTGATGAGCACTCCTATCGATGTCTCAGCATATGTCATAAATAATCTAAAGATTAAGAATCTGACACAAGAACACCTTGTTGGACTAGCTTTCAATCTACTCAAAGGGACATGCAAAAGCTGAGTGGAACTCGAATATCATTTCGAAGAATGTTATAAGGCTATCACCGATTGACTTGACTAGACGAACCCTAAAGAAAACGAATATCCATTTGACCTTAGCAAGCCTTTACCATTGATTAAAGATTAAGGTCGTCAAGTAGTTCCTGCTAACTACTTCATCAACAACGACCTCGAATATCTGAAAGGTGGAAGTTTAAGCAGGAAATATACAACTTTTATAACAAAAATCAAGGCTGCTAAGTATGATGCTATTGAGGGCATAGAAGACATGGTTCCATCGTTATGGAGTCCGGTGAAGGTAGCTTATTATAAATATGATGTCTGGGGAATCACACACTAGGGCCCTAAATGATAATGGTTTTATGGATATGCAAGCAACAGGGAGTCCAAGTATGATGTGTTCTCCACTAAAAGAATAATTGCGGTAACCCATGTTAAATTTATGAAATGGTATGATTATGGGTATCTGGAGAATATTGTAGTTCAAAGAGAAGATTAGCAGCTCTACAAGTTCAAAGAAGGTGACTTCTCAAGACTTAATCTGTGTGATATTAAAGACATGTTGCTTCTCTTAGTTCAGAAGAAGCTCTTCAATATGGAAAGAGATGTCATTTATGACTTGAATGTGGCATTGCGGATGTTTACCAGACGTGTTGTGATTCTTAAATTGGTGGAAGACCTTCAATTAGGAGTCAAAAGCAACCAAAAGAAGCTTAATATCACCAAGCCTAAGACTTTCAGGTCTGTCATCACCAACCTGACCTCATACGCTGCATACAACAATCTACAAGGAATCATATATCTAGACAAGTTCAAAAGAAACAAGTTGATGCGCTCGGATGAACTCTACAAGTTCTGTGACGGCACACTCACATCTGTTTGAAGGGTTCTTCATGATATTGCTTCCAGCTTGAGGATCGGATACTGCCCAAAAAAGAAGATGGAGTAAATTAGACAGGAAAAGGTCTCGCATCATGATCAAGGCAATCGATCAACATCTCTTTGAAAGAAGGTTAATGAGGAATTTGAAGAAGTTTGTTGGTGGGAGAGACTACGAGAATGACCTCAGGCTGCTTGAACGGGCAATATGACTTTGGCATATCTTGTCCTACTACATTTTAGCTTAATTTCGCGTAATTACAAATTTATGAATATGTAAATAAGTAGTGTGAGACTAAAATTAGGCATATATAGTGTTTGAGTGCGAATTTTCAAGAATTTCTTATTAAATTCAAAAAATTTAATATTAACACACTCAAATACCATATAATTCACTCATAATTTGAGAGGGAGCATTAAAATGTTCCAATAATAGGCTTGATATATAATTAGAATATTTTTCTTCCCGAAAGTATTATATTTGAATCAATTGATATCCAAAATATCAAACGATTTGAAATTTTTGATAAGGGCGACGACAAAATCCTTGTTCAACATATATTACTCTGTATAATGTGATCTTTTAAGATCAATTTTTGAATACTATCCTCGTATGTGCTAAACATTTTCGGTTTTGATGCAGTGCACATATGCAGGGGGGATTTCTGAATAGTAAATACACAGCAAGGTTCTAATTGTTTTTGTTTTGTTTCAAAGTTACCTTGATCAATGTTGGTTATATGGGTAGGGTGGTCGTGTACTTTTCCAAAAAGACAGACCATGTTATATAATTATTTGGGGAGTTATAAGGTGTTTTGGTTTAGGTGTACCCCCCAAACTTGATCAGCAGAGAGCACGGTGGGATCTACCCATAGGTAGGGACATTCCATTAGTTAGATAGAAGCCGATTGGTATGATAAAAAAGAAAAAAGTAAGAAAAGGAAATAGTGCCGACTAAGATAGAGCTAGTATTGGAATAAACCAAATAAGGTACTAGTCATGATGTCTCGGTAAGCACTGAAGGGGTTGAAGAATGAAAAAGAAAATTTAAGATAAAGGGTGAAAAGAAAGAAGCCCTCCTTACACCTAGGTAGAAACCGGGTCAATACATATACTGTCAGAAATACTAAGCCATTGTCTGTTATTGAAGATAGCCATCATAGACCCAGTGATGCAATGCACAACCCTCCCTAGCCACTCAAGGTCTCTCAAAAGACTCTTGTTTCATTTCTCACGAAGATTACACGCATTTCTATCGACTCTCTCATTCCGAGTTAGTTGGTATTAAAAAGGTGGCAGTCTGCTCCAGCCTCTGATTACTAAAACCAAATGTGCACTATTGAGTCTAGAGCCAAAAGAGATCATCCATAAATCTCACTAGGACACCGATCAATAATATTTGTTACTCACACACTATGAAAACAAGAGAGAGATAGAGATTAAGAGGTCTAGCATATTATCCGTGTGATTATTTCCAGAAACATCGAGTGATACTAAAGTATTTACAATGGACGATGGAAATATCCTTCAGAGCCACACATCAATCAAGCTCTTGCCAAAAAGGGGGGTTTTTAGGTGACTTGTGAGATTCCTATACGGAATTCATCGTGGTAACACTGGATATCAATTCGGTCAGATAAAACTTATGAATTACGATGAATTTTTTAAAAAAGATAAAAATAGTGGTGTGTTATCTAAAAATCGTTTGCATTTTACACACAACTGATTTTCCTAGATAATTTCAATATTATGTCCTTGGGAACGCCTCACTAAGGGTATTGGCATAGGAAGCTAAACACGAATTGATGGCTTTAAATTTTTATTTATTTTATTTGGGTAAGATAGTACTTACGTTTCTCTTACGTGTTGTTTGCTTTGAGACACTCTGGTAATAAGAACGGCTAGTACAGCTGCGAAACCCTGCCAAGGAGATTTTTTGTAATTCTACCTGATCACAGGCAGTATTTATACTGATCAACGGGGAACCGTGGTTATTGCAAGTTATTAGACGAAAGGTGACAAGCTACTTTGGTAGTCTATCACTTACATGTTGATTATCACTAACCATTTTATGACACCCGTAATTTGATCAGGTTAGTCATACCTTTTAGAGTTGGCTAAGTGTTTATATGTGTTATATTTGTAATCTATGTGACTTTATCTATGTGCATGATCATCATTCTAGGGTGCATGTTCATCTCATTTTTGATTGAGTTTGAGATATTTGATGGTTATTTTTATTTTTGTTCACGTGTAGTGACAATGAAAATGAATGGCGTGCTTGCATGCATTGCTACGTCAATATGTGGATAATTATGTGTTGGATTATTATGGAAAGTATATCATAATGGAAGTGAATTAGGTTCGTGAAATATGAGAGTTAGTAAGAAACTTTCTAATAATAGAAAGTATTTTTGAGAAATGAAAATTATAAATAGAAAGTTAGTATTTAGTTTTTTATGCAAAAGGTTTACTAATTTTACCAAGATTTTTATAGGAAATTAAGGTAATGTAAGTAATTGTATAATTAAAAATAAAATAAAAAAAACATAAAAATATGTATACAAAGGAGGGGGGGCGATCGGTTTTTGGATAAGTAAGAGGTAAAAAAAACTGTATTTATATATATATCAAGTTTAGTTTGATTAAGATTCTAATTAGTTAGTTTAATAAAAGAAAAAAACCTAGCTCATTCCCTCCCCACCCCTTGTTTCGTCGACCTATCCCCATGAAAACAAGAACACAAAAATTTTGATCCAAGGTTTTGCATGTAGATCGTGTTAGGAGCAAGTAAGTGCTCTAGGTAATGATCTTACTCTTGCTAATTCTTTTTAAATCATGTAACAAACATTATGATAGATTATTAGGGTTTTAAAACTTCTGTAATTAATGATGTTATAATCATGCTAGTGCGTTTAGGGTTTGATTAGGGTCATATTGGTGCAAACGGATAGGATTAAAACATGTTAATTTATGATTTAGGGTTTGGCAGATTTTTGGTTGTGTTGATCGAATGATGTTTTGTGTTAGTATGCATAGTAACATGTTTTGAGATATTTCTCAGTGACAAAATTGTAGTCTTTCAGAGAGTTACTTTTCAAAAGTACGGCCTGCAACGATTTTGTGCGATGTGGAAGTTTGTCCAAATGGTCATTGCTAGAAAGTAGTAAAAAAGTAAAATGGGTCAGATTAGGTCCGAACGAGAGTTTAAAACCCTATTTCAATTTCAAAGTGAAAGGTTAGCCAAAACACAAAAGTTAAGTTCTATATGTCTATTAACTTTCCTCAAAGTTTTAGCTTCTGATTAGTTGTCTAAGTATGGTTAGTAAGGTCAAACATTTTAGTGCGCGTTCAGATTGAATTATGTGTGTAATTATCAAAAAGTTGCAATTTTGAGTGTTGTGTGGGGCGCCATTAGTATGGGAATATATTGTGGAAAAATAAGGTAGATAGTAAACTCATGGAAGTTTATGGACGATTTTATTGGGAATTTATGAGGGTAGTAGGTATGGTTTGGAAAATTGGAAAGTGTCACTAAAATTCTGTGTTTTTGGGTAAAATGTAGTTAAGTAGACTTATGAGTAAATAAGAGGGTTAAAGTCAGGCATGGTGTCGGGTTGACCCATGGAGGTATGTAAACCCCTTAAAACATCCATCATATGATTGTTTCATAGACTTAAGCATTTGGCTTAGTCACGTGTAAAGTTTATATGGGTATTGTGTAGTTTTGTGCTAGGAAAATCTTAGGAAGCTACATTGAGCATCAGGTGAGTTTCATAGTCCCTCTTTTTACATTGTTTTTAAATTGGGATGGAAATGATGCAAATGGTTTTGAAATGTTTTAATTGCTATGATTATATGTTTTAATTGAGTGTGGATGTTTAATTTGTTTTTTTTTTTGTATGGACTGTTTGGTAAGTATTGGTTGCATATGTCTTGTTGTTCTTATATGTTGTTGTTGACTGCTGGATTGGTGTCTTGTTGTCGTCTGTGGATCTTTTGGGATTGTGTTTTTTTTGTTTGACATTGTATGAACTACTATATGGGACTTGAGTTACAGTTGGTGTGAATTACTTGCAGTATGTGTTTGGCATGTCAAGGATTGTGATTTACTTACATGTACTGTGTTTGGCATGTCAAGAATTATGATTTACTTGCATGTATTGTGTTTGGCATGTCTAGTGCTGTTGATTTGGATAGGATGAGTACGCCTACTCAATGTTTAATTGGATCGGAAGGGTACGCCTATCCAGTATATGATTTTGTTGATTTGATATGATGATTGGATTGCATGTTAACATAAGTTCATGATAGTTCATATTTATCCTTCTTGCTTTTATTAATCACAGTAATTGATTAACAAAGTGTATGAGTATCAAAAATCCTATGACTTTCACCAACCTTTGTGTTGATGTTTTTAAGCATCATTTTTAGGTGGCATCATGAGGATCTTAAGAATAAGAGGAGTGGCTAGAGAGACCATAGGCTGCTTGCAGAGTTTAAGCTCCTAGTTTATTTCTTGCATGAATGAATATTGAATGTTGTTGATTTGAACTGCTTAGGTTTATTTTGGATGTTTTGTATGTTTTGGTATTGACGTGAACCCTCTTTGCTTCAATACAAGACGCCAATTATCTTTTATGTTTGTTTGGGTATTTTCATGACACTTTGTGTCTATACCTTGGTTTCTTTTATGCATTGTAGTTCTCTATATCGCTCGCTCCCACATGTGTTGTTGATGATATCATTCTAATGTTACGCCTTGTATTTCCGCCTGGGTGAGGTATGACAGATTGGTATCAAAGCCATTAGTTATAGAGAAGTAGGTGGTTAGTCCTTCATATAGCTGCATAATAGTATGTGTTTAGCTATCTAGGAATTTTGTTTTCTTACTTTTTTTCTGAGTTTTATATCGACCTACGAGCTATTGAGGAAGAGTCTCTCGAGAAACCGAATGAGGAAGGGTAGTTAGAAGAGTCAGAGAAGGAGGTCAACTCAGATCTCCTGTCGGATGCTATGTAGCAGGCTGGGACCGCGGTTAGTCGGTGTTTTTATGAATAGAAAAGTCAAACCCAAGTGAGTGTGTGTGTGTGTGTGTTATCTCATCTTTTACTCCGACACGTTGTATCGAAGGTTTCTTCGGATTATTCGGATTTTTTGAGCGCTTGAAGGACCGTCATTTTCTGTTTGTGGTTTTCGATTTTATTTTTATATAAATAAATATTGCTTGGATGTAGCATTGTTTATGTGTTATATTGGAGTCGTTTAAGATGTATTTGCAATGTGGTATATGTGCATATATGTGTGTTATCATTGAGATATGTAGTCTTGGAAGTAAGTACACGTGTAAAAGGATGCAATTATAATTATGGGTGACCAACATGATTATAAAGGCATCACACACGTGGACCTGTAACCATGATTGCATTGATCAGTGTTTGTTTTTACGTCTGTTTAGTGTACATATGTTGGGGACATGTGTGATCATGATTAGGATGGTTGTATAGTTATGGAATCCCTCTTTTACCAAATGAGCGATTATGTTAGGCTCAGTTGCGTAGATAGTAAGTTTCCCTTCTATCTAACGGTTGCGGATACCCCGGATACCCATACCTGTTATTACTATTATAATTGTTGGGTTTATTCGTTTGCTCAATATGTCGTTCTGATTTCTAACTCTAAGTGTAGCATCCCTTGCTCGTACCATGTTAGTACGGATGTCCTATCTTTCCTATTCGGCGTCTTGATGTATATTGGTTGTTCGGATCTGTTTCTTTGGATATTGGTTCGTTTAATTGGTTCTTTCGTTGCATTGATTACTCGTATGAGTTTCAAAATTTTCTTTTAAGCACTAATTGTTCCTAACATATTAGTGTAGATCATTACTCGGTTCTTTATATATATTCTTTGGTTTTCGTAACATGTTGCAGCATGTTACTACCGGCGTTTTTCTATGGTTTTTTCTTTTGATCGTGAGTACGAATGAGTCTTCATGTTCTTCCATTTTGGTTTGTAATGTCTTTGTAAGATTTTCCATGTGCGTTGTTTGTTTCACTTTTTATTTGACTATATGGTTCTTGTATGCTTATTCGCTTTAAACAATAGAATTGTGTTAGACTTTACGGTATGGTTACATCCTTTTGGGTTTTTACGAGTCCTTTGTTTGAGTATATATTTTATATTGATGTCGAGTCATGAAAATCTTTTGAACGTATACTTGATGGTGTTTGGGCGGAAACTTTTTGAAATGTTTTTAGAAAACATAGTGATAAGCGCTTTTATATGATTGTCTCTTTATTTTTATAAAAACTACGTTTACAATGATTTTTATGAAAACAATATGATATTGGTTGAGTGTCAATACAATCTTTACATTTTTATAAGTTTGTTTTGATAAATTTTATTTTATGAAAAGTATGTTTAAAATGATTTATATTGGTAAAATGTGATACATTTTTTTATAACTATCTCTTGATTTTTTATAAAAACCATGTTTAAAACGATTTTTTTAAAAAGATTATATTTAAGATGATTTTTTTATTATAAAATGATTTTTCTTATTTATTTAAAACGACTGTCTTTATTGTTTCAAAATGAATTTTTATAAAAACAGTATTTAGTTGGTTCGTGCGAGTAAAGTCAATTATTGGTATAAGAATTCTATCTTTCTCATTTATCAATCTTGAAACGTATTGTTATCCGTTATGTGTCCTTTTGTTGTGGTACGCTTGTTGATTCTTTCTTATGCATTTCCTATCAGTATAGATTTGTATTCTTTCTTTTAAGGATTCTTACGACATTTGATCCGCATCTATTTGCATGTGTGAAATCCCTTATATATTTTCAAGCCCTTGATTCGGTATTCGTTTTCTACCCTATTTGATAGTTCGTATCCCTTAGAATTCGTTTGATATACGTTTTATTTGATGAAGTCACTCTCCGTGGGGAGCACCTGTGTTATTCAAGAAGAAGGACGGTTCATTTCGATTGTGCATAGACTATCGACAGTTAGAAAAGTTGGCCACCAAGAATCTCCCTAGGATCAACGACTTGTATAACTAGTTACAAGTTTCGCGTTATTTCTCTAATATAGGTATTCATTACGGTTACCAGCAGTTAACGCGTACTGGATGAAGAGATTCATAAGGACGCGCACTTTCAGGATGCGGATATGGAACTGTGAGTTTGCACCGGAATGCCTTTTGGATTATACCTAATTGCACTAGCAGTCTTTATGGATTTAATGAACCGGGTTTGCAAACCGTATCTAGACAAGTTTGTCATCGTTTTCATGGTTGCAAGAAGTGCATTTCCAAGTGTGAGTTCTGGTTGCAAGAAGTGCATTTGAGATTGGTGTTGGAATTGCTGAAGAATGAGAAGTTGTATGCTAAATTCTCCAAGTGTGAGTTCTGGTTGCAAGAAGTGCATTTCCTTGGTCATGTGGCCAACCAGAATGGTATTCAAGTGGATCCAAGTAAGACCGAGGCGGTAAAGAATTGGAAAGCTCCTACAACACCGTCTGAAATTTGATCATATTTGGGTTAGCAGGTTACTACCGATGATTTATCGCAAACTTCTCTAAGATTGCTAGACCTCTTACTTCGTTGACTCAGAAAAACAAAAAGTATGAGTGGGCGTAGAACAGGAAGAGGCTTTCCAGACTTTGAAGAATAATTTATGTGATGCACCGATATTGTCACTACCTTATGGGATTAAAGATTTTGTAGTCTACTGTGATGCATCGAGTCAGGGATTAGGTTGTGTACTCATGCAAAGAGGCAAGGTAATCGCTTATGCATCACGACAATTAAAGATCAATGAGAAGAATTATACAACACATGACTTAGAATTGGGAGCAGTAGTGTTTGCTCTTAAGACTTGGAGGCATTACTTATATGGAACGAAGAGTGTCATATATACGGATCATAAGAGTCTTTAACACATATTCGATCAGAAGGAGTTAAATATGCGCCGACGAAATGCATTGAATTGTTTAGTGATTTCGACCGGTTGAGATTGTTACATCCGAGAAAGCGCGATGTAGTGCTAATTGCATTAAGAGAATGGAGCAGAGTGAAACATGACGAGTACGCGCAATGTCATGACTATTAGTTGATTGTTAAGGACAAGATATTGGCTTCTCCAGATGAGGCGTCCAAGGTAGAGAATGCGACAACAGAAATGTTGTGTGGCTTGGACCAACTAATAGAAAGGAAGGAAGATGGAGGTATGCATTTTATATGTGTTTCATTAATAGGTGATGTAAGGACATAACTTATGGACAAGACTCATGCATTGAGGTATTTGGTACATCTGGGAACGGATAAGACGTACTATAACCTTAGAGATATGTATGGTGTGCACCTATGAAGAAGGATATTGCTACCTATGTTAGCAATTGTTTGACTTGTTTATAGGTGAATGCTGAAACATCAAAGACCTTCGGGTTTATTGCAACAATTAGAGGTATCTGACTTGAAATAGGATATAATAACTATGGACTTTATTACAAGGTTGCCAAGATCAAGTAGTGGGTAGGATACGAATTGGGTAATAGTCGATAGACTGAGTAACTCAGCCTATTTTCTGGCAATACAAGAAGATTACAAGATGAAGAAGTTAGCAAGGCTTTATATTAATGAGATAGTAGACGCAGGGGCATCGGATGATGTGCCCGGGTGGTCAATGTCATCTTAGATCGTGATGGAAGGTTTTACTCAAGGTTTTGGGAAAAATTTACAGGAAGCTTCTAGGGACGGTTTGGATAATAAGTGAGGCTAATATGTCGTGCGGATAAAAGGACATGGACAAAGTGAGTGTACAATTCAGAAATTGTAAGATATGTTTAGAGCGTGTGTGATTGATTTTGGTGGCAATTGGGATGTTCACCTTTCGTTAGTTGAATTTTATTATAATAATAGTTACCATTCAACTATTCGATGTGCTTCGTTTGAAGCAATATATGGAAGAAAATGTAGCGTCGCAATTAGCTTTGTGGGCTTTGAAATTAGATGAGAAGCGTGTGTGAAAGGTTAGAGAATTTGGTAAAGAGTGACTGACTAGGTAGTCTTGATAAAGGAAAAGCTCAAAGCTGCGAGAGATCATCAAAAGAGCTATGCTGAAAATAGGCGCAAGCCACTAGAGTTAGAGGTTGGAGATCAAGTGTTACTGAAGGTGTCTCCTTAGAAAGGCGTGATACGCTTTTAAAAGAAAGGTAAGTTGGCACCAAGGTATGTAGGACCATTTGAAATTCTTGAAAGGGTCGGTCTTGTAGCTTATCGATTAAGATTGACCGAGGAATTGAGTAGCGTGCACGACACATTCCACGTGTCAAATTTGAAGAAGTGTTGAAGGATATGTAATGCCACAAGCATGGTTCACAACTTCAACTTCTATAAATAATTAATAAAGTTCTCAATAACTTTATTTGATCAAATTGAAGGAATCCTTATATGGATCAAAATCATTTTGGACGCATATTTTTGCTTTGCACATGTCTTTAAGGAATGAGTGGTCCTCAAGTACCATAAATAAGTGCAATTAACATTTTGTTGTCAATTTTGCAATTAATATGCTTCATTGAGAGTTTATTTTTCTCTTTTAATATTTGTACACGCATTGTATACTTTCCAACCAATGCATTTGATATTGGGTTGGAAGCTACACATATATTTTGTCATTTTTGCAGGTAACATCAACAATTTGGTAAACTTTAATACAAACTTGCTGCCAGCAAAAGTATTCAAGCAACTCGTTTAGAAGATTAGCATGTGATGCTTGAAATATATACATTAAATTGAGGAGGAGCATCATGCGCACTACACTCTTTTCCTTCATCAAGTTTTTATCCCATTGGGTTTTTCTTGATAAGGTTTTTAATGAGGCAGTCTAAAGGGTATGATGAATGATGAATATCCAAGGAGGAGTATTGTAAAATATTATATGGGCTATGTATGTGCTTATGGGCTAATGGGCTATGTCTATTCATCTTGTATATGTAGGTACAAACTAGGGTTAGACTATTAGCCTTATATATACAATTCTCTTATAACCTCTGGAATCAATCAATAATATCTTCTCTCTTCCTCTATATTCTTGTTCATTATTATTTACAACAGTATTAAAGGGGGGCCGGTCGGTTTGTAAAAGAAATGGAAAAGAAAAAAAATTGTGCCTTATCTTAAAACAAGTTTTAGTTAGATTAGGTTTCTAATTAGCTAACTTATCTAAAAACACTAAACATAATTTTAGTTCATCATTGCCTCCTCTCCTCCCTTGTGTGCCATTCGACCCTACCCCAAGAACCAAAGAAGACAAATTTTTTATCCAAATAATTAAGAGTTAGATTGTGTTAGGAGCAAGTAAGTGCGCTAGGTAATGATCCTACTCTTGCTAATTCTTTTTAAATCATGTAACAAATAATATGATAGATCATTAGGGTTTAAAGTTTCTGTAATTAATTATATTATGATCATGCTAGTGCGTTTAGGGTTTGATTAGGGTCATATTGGTGCAAACGGTTAGGATTAAAACATGTTAATTTGTGATTTAACGTTTGGCAGATTTTTAGGTCATGTTCAACGAATGATATCTTGATGATAGAAACGAGTTAAGAGGTGAATCTTATGCCTAAATTGTAGTTTAGAGAGTCTAGTTTTCAAAACGTCTGGCCTCGAAGGTTTTTGAGTTGGGGAAGTTAGTCAAATGGTCGTTGCAAGAAAAGTTGTCAAAATAGTAAATACAGGTCAGAATTAGAGAGGTAAAACCCTGATTTAAAATTCAAATTAAGGTTAGCCAAAACACAAAAGTCACTTTCTATATGTCTATTAACTTCCCCCCAAAATTTAGCTTCTTATTAGTTGTCTAAGTATGGTTAGCAAGGTCAAACATTTTAGTGCGCGTTCAGATCCGAATCTGAGTACTTTTGAGTTGGGAATTTATTTGAGGCATTTGCACAGGTGAATAGCTTTGGGGGAAATGAGGTAGTTAGTAAACACCTAAATGTACATAGGTGATTATTTTGAAATTTTATTAGGTTCAGTAGATAAGGGTTGAAAGTTAAAAAAAGTGACACTAAAATTCTGCGTTTTCGGGTAAAATATAGATCATTAGAATTATGAGTAAATAAATTGGTTAAAGTCGGGCATGATGTCAGGGTGACCCATGGAGATATTTAAACACCTTAGACATCCTTCATATGATTGTTACATAGACTTAATCATTTGGCTTAGTCGCGTGTAACACGTTTATAATTTATTGTGTAGTTTTGTGCTAGGAAATTTGGGAAGCTGCGTTGAGCATCAGGTGAGTTTCATAGTCCCTCTTTTTACATTGTTTTTAAATTGGGATGGAAATGATGCAAATGATTTTGAAATGTTTTAATTGCTATGAATATGTGATTTAATTGATGCATGGACATTTATGTGGCTATTATATGATATGTGCTATATGTTTATGTGTTGTTGGATCGGAGGGTAATGTTCCTACCCATGTTGTGTAATTTGGATCGGAGGGTAACGTTCCTACCAATTACTGTGTGATTCCGATCAGAGGGTAAAGTTTCTACCTATTATTGTGTGATTATGATCGGAGGGTGCCCATTTCAGTGTGATATTTTGGTGTAACTTGGATCATGGGACATGTTTCGTCCTGATTGGGGTTGTTTTGTATGTATGCATGTTAGCCTGTATAATAGTTAGCCTAACTGTCCTGCCATGTTCTGTTTTATTAATCACAGTATTTAATTGAAAGTTTGAATTGTGTGTCATAAACCTATGACTCTCACCAACCGTTGTGTTGACGTTTTTAAGCATCATTTTCAGCTGAGCATCATGAGGATCTTAAGA
>BQNB010039821.1:11571-47835 GCA_026074375.1 Tanacetum coccineum | reverse complement strand
CTCAATACACAATCCATGTCTTGATTTTCTAAGACCATACAAGTGTTTATACATCATACTTAAGGTATTCTAACAAGTATTGAAGGTTGGGATAACCATTTGCAAGGTTTAAGGAAGATAATTCAAGATTAGGGTTTTGGAAGAGATTAGGGTTTTCAAGGGTTATTATCTTGGGTTTTCATTTAAACAAGGGTTTAGATCACTTTTTTCATCATCCTACCTCATTATTAAGGTTACCTAAAAACCTTAATCTCTTTACTTCTTATGATTATATGTGTATATGATGTTTATATAGCTAAATCACTATTAAGTAAACTTTATAAATGAGTATACAAATGAATTGCAAAAGGGTTGTTTAGATTCGACTTTCATACTGTGGGTTTTCACTTTATAAAAATAATACGTCTCATGATGATTCTAAAAAGGTAAGAAACTCGAAAAACGGATTAATAACAGAAAAGATACGATAAATATACGTTTTACGTTAATACCGGGTTTTATAAAACAAATTTTCTAAAACGTTACTGTTCATCAGTGACATTTATTTTTGAAAACATCATTAATATGATAGAACTTTTAAAAACGAAGACTTGTTCGAAAGAATCGCTAAAAACGGAGCTATAACGAATAAGATACGACATTTACGGGTTTCACGCTAATTAAAATGTAAAAATAAATGTATGAGCTGTTGTGAACAGTAAAAACACTATTCATCACAGAATATTGAAAAATTAAAAATGTAATATTTTGATCACTCGTCTTAGTACGAAAGCGTGGGCATAAGAAACGTCAAAATCGGGCTTAAAACGCAAAAGTTATGCTATAATTACTAAACGGTAATTATAAACGTTTTTACTTATTAAACACAATTTTACCAAAACAATTAGATAGTGATTGAGCTATATATACCTATATGTGGTATTAGTTAAGCAAAGTGCTATATTACTAGGGAGTTTCATAATGAGGCCTCTTCGGGGTGGCGTATCGACGAGTTGTTGGATTTACAATTTAAAGTGTCCTAGCTCCTCATACGTTCACTACATGACCTCTTAATTATGATAGCCCGAACGATAGTATGATGAGCTATATAGGAATATATGATATTGATTAATCAAGGTACTTAGTACTTATATGACCTATAATTGTTTAGGTTGCATTCAGGCGATTTACGTGACGCATTTTTACTTGGGAAGTATATTATTGATTAACTCACTCGAGGTGAGTTTATAGCCCCACGTTTTACTGATTTTACTTATGTTTTTGGGGTGAGAACATGCTTGGTTACAAATTTATTTATACGGTTAATTCAAACTCATTATTTGGGTATTTTCAACTCGTTTACAAATTGGTTAAAGCACTCATTTATTTATCTCGGGACGAGATGGCATTGCTTGTTTCACTATATTTTTTTGATACAAGGACCTTATCAAACTGTTACCCCGAATGATTACGGATTAGCTTAAGTGAATTGAACTGTGAATTACCTGGAGGGTAAGCGCGAGTGTTATGAAATAGATCTATTGGGGGTTGACTACTCCCGTTCGGGTGATTAGCTATCACTAGTTCGAGATCGAACTAACGAACGTTATAACATTGTCGGAGTAAAATATGATATACTGATGAATCTGAATCCTTACGGTGCCTTGAATAAAGTGGCATACTTATATGAGTCTACGTAGCGGTTCCATAACTTAGAGTAATCGTAATCATTGTTTTATACTCATATGAATATTTACGTTGCCTTGAATAAAGTGGCAAATCAAACTTGGAAACATTTTTGGGATATTGTGCTCATTACAATATATATTGGAAACAATTTGGGATTATATATATATAAAAAGGAAACCTATATATGTAGGTTTATGCGTTGCAAGTCTTGTATGGGCGAAACTTGTAACACGGTAGACCTATATATATAGTTTTGGGATTTACAATTATACTTACGAAAACCTATGAACTCACCAACTTTATGTTGACCATTTTAAGCATCTTTTTCTCATGTGAAATAGATGCTTGGCCGATTTGAGGAACATTGGAGTCCAAACTTTTCAAGAATACTTTTCAAACGACACTTAGAGGTCGTTCTCTTCTGACTGGTGCAATGGTACTATGAAGTAACGCTCTCGGAAACATATTCCGCTGCGACCCACTTTTGGGGGTGTTCAGATTGGCATCAGAGCCAAGGTCATAGAGAACTATGTTGCGTATCTTACCTAGACTATGACCACTTTTAACGATCACATTTTGAAAAGATTTTTACGGGACATACATGATATACATGCAATATGATAACGATGTGAAGTTAGATGAACGTAAAAGGTTCGAGTATTGTCCATCGTCGAGTAAATTTATTAACTAGGTCGAGACGTGTAACAATTCATGACTGAATCTCAAGACAGTTCTTGTTTGATGAGTTGCGAAATTGAGCCATGACAGGTTGTTACACAACTCGAGGTGCTTGATAAATTCCCTCGAGGATGGTTAGGACTCGTGAGGCATTATGTGAAACAATTACGCGTGATTATAGTGGTAAGACCACTATAGGAATATTTGTCTGATATGTGCAGACACACTACATGCTTACTTGCGGACGTGACTTAGGTATATATATATATATATATATATATATATATATATATACTTACCATACCTTGTGTATTCTACAATTATTTATATAAGGGTTATTTATATAAATACTGGAACATTCCTTTAGTCAAGGTAGTACTACCTAAACATTAAGTTATCAAATATGATATCTTACCATCAACCATTTATGCCATGAGCGCACATTCATATTGACCATACATCACTTCACAACACTCTATTTCGGAGCATGACTTTTGAGAATTAAACTAATCTTACATTTTTGGGATTTTGAAGGAAATGGCACCAAAAAGAGCCACAAGGTCAACACCAGTTACAGAAAATCCTACCACCACCACTGTCACCAATGCCCAACTTCAGGCAATGATTGACCAAGGTGTTACTGCTGCACTGACAGCACGTGATGCAAACAGGAATGGCGATGACAGCCATACT
Source organism: Tanacetum coccineum (assembly GCA_026074375.1). Taxonomy (NCBI): domain Eukaryota; kingdom Viridiplantae; phylum Streptophyta; class Magnoliopsida; order Asterales; family Asteraceae; genus Tanacetum; species Tanacetum coccineum. The sequence continues at coordinate 44,796 of BQNB010039821.1, read as the reverse complement.
TCGAGAACGGGTGCCAGAAGGACCGAACGCGTTGCTCAAGAATGCACTTACCAAGAATTCATGAAGTGCCAACCTCTGTATTTCAAAGGCACTGAGGGAGTTGTCGAACTAACCCAAAGGTTTGAAAGGATGGAGACTGTATTCCGCATAAGCAACTGCTCTGTGGAAAATCAGATCAAGTTCTCCACTTGTACTCTTTTGGCAGGAGCTCTGACGTGGTGGAATTCCCACGTTAGAATTGTTGGTCATGATGTTGCGTATGCAATGACTTGGATAGATCTGAGAAAGAAAATGACTGACAAGTACTGTCCGAGGAACGAGATGAAGAAGCTCGAGGCTGAGTTGTGGAATTTGAAAGTAAAAGGTACCGATGTGACAGGGTACAACCAACGTTTCCAGGAACTAGCACTACTGTGTGTTAGAATGTTTCCTGAGGAGTCTGACAAGGTTGAAAGGTATGTCGGTGGTTTGCCCGACATGATTCACGGAAGTGTTGTGGCGTCAAAACCAAAAACCATGCAGGAAGCTACTGAAATGGCAACAGAGTTGATGGATAAGAAAATCAGCACTTTTGCTGAACGTCAAGCTGAGAACAAGAGGAAACTTGACAACAACCACCAAGCTCAACAACAACTTCCCAAGAGGCAGAATGTGGTCCAAGCTTACGCCGCTGGGACTGGTGAAAGAAAAGAGTATGTTGGAACTCTACCGCTGTGCAACAAGTGCAAGTTTCACCACAATGGCCCGTGCACTGTAAAATGCGCAAACTGCAAGAGGGTCGGTCATTTGACCCGAGACTGTTGGAGTTCTGCTGCTACTAACAATCAAAGAACCCTCACTTGTTATGAATGTGGGAACCAAGGGCACTACAAGAGTGATTGCCCAAAATTAAAGAACCGAAACCATGGAAACCAAGCTGAAGGTACTGGAACACATGGAATGGTGCTTGCCTTAGGAGGAGGAGAAACCGATCAAGACCCTAACAACATTGAAGATGAGATCGAAGCTTAAAAGAGAAAGTTGTCTCGCTTTGCCTAATAAATCCTAAGTTGGAACTATCCTAGACTTTACCTCCTTAGGAGTCCTCGTTGTATTTCTCTTAAATTTCCGTTGTACGAACAATTTCAAATTACCTATCAAATCAATGTGTTGTGAAAATTTCGTCAACCTTACTTTAACTTTCTACTTTGAAAGTCAAATTATAACACTATTTTGACAAAAATGAGCATCGCATCGTTAGCCCTCAAATATACATAGCCTGATCAACTATGGATATGAGATTTAGTCGGGTTTTACTTCGGTCACCTCGAATGATCAATGTTTCACCGTTGATGGGAATGTGGACGACTTTCTTGTCACACATGATCCTAGCATGATACTTGGATAACCAATCCATACCAATGACGACGTAACTACCGAGTTTGATCGGCATAAGATCAATTTTGAAAGGTTGGTTTAACAAGGTCCGGATTGCACCCTGAATAACAGTGTTTGTGCTTACTAAGTTTTCGTCAGCCATTTCGATGTCTAAAAGGTATCTTTTGTAATGGGTGGAAAATTTAGCTTAGAGGCACGAGATATGGATACGAAGCTTTTATCGGCTCTAGAATCAAATAATACTCTAGCTAGATGTTGGTTTAGAAGAAACATACTCGTGACTACGTTCGGGTCTTGATGAGCATGTAGGCTCTTCCCTGGGCATTGTTGTTGATGGTCTTTCGGCACTGATTTGCATAATGCCCTTTATTTCTACAAGCATGACAAATTACCAATATAACACCCTGTGTTTTCAAGTCATTGACGACGTCGATAAATCCGCAATGTACCTTTTTGTATTATACGCGTTTGCTTTAAATCATAAATATTAAGCTAAATCGCGTAAGCTAAAAATTAGCGTTCAATGTAAACGGGCATCAAACAATTAAATGTTTGCATCAAGCAAGGGTTATATAATTATTTTAAGGATAATTATTAACTTTGTTCATTTTATTTTTATCGGATACGTAAAGTGTATACGTTTCGCGATAAATTGCGTTTAGGCACTCCCGGAACCACAAAAACTTTTCTACGCTTCAACAAATACCCACTTTTATACCCAATACATAAAGTTTACTCAAATATATCATCTATATCTAATATATGCCGAAATTATTGCCTTTTATACAAGTATTATAGCAAAACTCTTCACTTTGGTCAAAAAGACACCATACTTCTTTAATGGCACACCATACCTAGCTTACCTTGACCAAAGACCATACCATGGCCATACCTAAGACCAATGACCATCCCTTGAACCATGATGTGTTCCCTTGACTAGAAATACTACTTATATACATATATCTAGTGATAAGAGAAAAGATACAAGTAAAACACTTAGTGAAAATCAAACAAAACCTCCCTTTTTGCCTTATAAAGCTCACGGCATACAACAAGGTCCCAACACAATCCATATCAATTTTTCTACAACCCATACACTCCTATACATATCTATCCTAAGACATTCTAAGGTGTTTCCATCCATTGAATCACCATTTACAAGTATTAATCAAGAAAAGCAAGATTAGGGTTTTCTTGAGAAAATTAGGGTTTTCTTAAGTGCAAGCTTGGTTTTTAAGGCTAAACACGGGTTTAGCATTTGTTTCTCATCATCATCATACCTCATAAGGTCTATTTGAACTCTTTATGTTCTTATAAATTTCATTTTATGCATATGATTATTCTATTTAGCTTAAATCACCATTAGGAATATTTTTGAACATGAAAAATATAATTTTTCTTGTGATTATGATTTTGCACACTTTCTCACATATTATGATGTTGGTAATATCATAAAATAAATGATATATAAGTCTTGTACAATATCGGTTTAAGCATAAAAAGTTCATATGTAAACTTGTAATTAAAAGTTAAGTAAGAAAGTTTATGATTTCATGTAAAGTTAATAACTTGTGATCTTGATGATCTTGGACAAATATGAACATATGGACATTATTATATGTATAACATATAATATATATAGTTATAAAAGACTTGTGATAAATAGTGAGGTTGAAAAGTATATAAAACATATTATATAAATAAATTATATAAAAGATCATTTTGGGACAGTAGGTTTTCGAATTCCAAACAGGGGATTTTATGTTTTTATAAAATAATACAAATCACGACGATTCCGAAAAGGTAAGAAACTTGTTAAACGGATTAATAACGAAAAAGTTACGTTAAAAACGAGTTATACGTTAATTAAACGGAGTGTTTATAAATTGGCTTGTTATAAAACTTTTCTCTACGCTAGTTTTGATATTTTTAATAAATAATACATATTTTTTAGGATTCCAAAATGATATAGAATCGTTAATTTTTCAATTAATAACGAACGAGTTATGTATTTCGCGAGTTTCACAACAATTAAAAACTTTTATATAAACTATTTTTTATAAAAGCTACTATTCATGACAGAAAGTTATATTTTTGTAAAACCTCATAAAATTATAGACTTTCAAAAAACGAGAACGTCCTCGAAGAATCGTTATAAATTAAAAACGGGGCTATAACGAATAAAATACGACATTTACGGGTTTTACGACGACAATACGAATTAAATAAATAGCACAAGTCTGATGTGAACAGTAAAAAAGTTACTGTTCAACCAGTAGGGTCAATAATATTTGAAATTGTCAAAATTATGATAACTCGTCCTATTACGATAAGATGGGCATAAAAAACGCGAGAATCGGGCTTAAAACGCAAAAGTTATGCTAGTTTTACTAAAACGGTAATTATAAACGTTTTAACTTATTAAACACAATTTTACCAAAACCATTAGTTGGTGATTGAGCTATATAGAATATTATGTGGTTATCAAAGTACTATATTACTAGGGAGTTTCATAATGAGGCCTCTTCGGATGGCGTATCGACGAGTTGTTGGATTTACGATTTAAAGTGTCCTAACTCCTCGAACGTCATGTCATGACCTCTTTAATTATGATAGCCCGAACGATAGTACGATATAATCTATAGGATTACATTCAATGTTATCAATTAAAGTACTCGGTACTTATACGACCTATGATAATTTAGGTTGCATTCGATCTTTTACGTGACGCTTTATCTGCGATATTTGGATTATCAGAACTCAAGGTGAGTTCATAGCCCCACGTTTTACATGATTTGTTTTATAAGTTTTGGGGTGAGAACATGCTTGTTTACAAATGCATTTACATGGTTGATTACAAATTGAATTATGCACTTCTTTACTTGTCATGCGATGAGATACAATACTTGGTTTACTTTTTGGACGTAAACACATACTTGACTTTTAAGAATAATTACGGATTAGCTTAGGTTTCATGAACTGTAAATCACTTGGAGGGTGAGCGCGAATGTTATAAAATAGATCTATTGGGGATTGACAACCCCCGTTCGGGTGATTAGCTCTCACTAGTTCGAGATCGAACTAACGAACGTTATATCATGTCGGATTACGACTGGATTGGTGTCTACAGGGCCAACACTGAATACTAATGAATTCTTACCGTGCCTTGAATAAAGTGGCATACTTATAAGTCTACGTCACAGTTCCATGAACTTAGAGTAATCGTAATCATTTCTCTTACATACTTGAAACTAATTGGGATATTATGCTCATTATAATATCTACTTGAAACATTTTTGAATATTGTGCTCATTACAATATACACTTGAAACATTCTTGAATATTGTGCTCATTACAATATACACTTGAAACATTTTAGGATTTTATATAAGGAAACCTATATATGGAAACCTTTTTAGGATTTTATATAAGGAAACCTATATATGTAGGTTTATGCGTTGCAAGTCTTGTATGGGCGAAACTTGTAACATAGTAAACCTATATATATAGTTTTGGGATTTACATTCATACTTACAAAAACCTATGAACTCACCAACTTTATGTTGACCCTTTTAAGCATGTTTTTCTCAGGTGAAATAGATGCTTGGCCTATTTGAGGAAAATGGGAGTCCAAACTTTTCAAGAATACTTTTCAAACGACACTTAGAGGTCGTTCTCTCATGACTTGTGCAATGGTATTATGAAGTAACGCTCCCGGAAACACATTCCGCTGCGACCCAATTTTGGGGGTGTTACAGTTTAGCTTGTTTTATTGCAAAGGCCACAATTGATGAATCTAACAAATGGCATAGGAGGTTGGGTCATGTTAACTTTAAAAACTTAAACAAACTTGTGAAGGGAAACCTTGTAAGAGGTTTACCTTCAAAGATTTTTCAAAATGACCACACTTGTGTTGCTTGTCAGAAAGGAAAGCAACACAAGGCCTCCTGTAAGGCCAAATCAGTGAGCTCTATTAGTCAGCCCTTACAGCTTCTGCATATGGATTTATTTGGACCTACATCTGTAAGGAGCTTAAACCATAAGACTTATTGCCTGGTTATCACTGATGATTTTAGCAGGTTTAGTTGGGTGTTCTTCTTAAGAACTAAGGATGAAACTAGTGGAATCCTTAAGGACTTTATAAGACAAATTCAGAACCAATTAAATCAAAAAGTTAAAACTATTAGATGTGATAATGGTACAGAATTTAAGAACAGGGATTTTATTGAATTCTGTGGGTCAAAAGGGATCAAGAGGGAATACAGTAATGCCAGAACTCCACAACAAAATGGAGTTGCTGAAAGAAAGAACAGGACCCTTATTGAGGCTGCTAGAACTATGCTAGCAGATTCATTTTTACCTAACACTTTTTGGGCTGAAGCAGTTAGTACTGCTTGTTATGTCCTTAATAGGGTATTAGTGACCAAGCTTCAAAATAAGACACCTTATGAACTTATAACTGGTAAAATACCAATCATAAGCTATATAAGACCTTTTGGGTGCCATGTAACCATCTTGAATACCATTGACCACCTGGGCAAGTTTGATGGGAAATCAGATGAAGGATTTTTAGTAGGGTATTCTCTACAAAGCAAGGCTTTTAGGGTATATAATTTAGAAACCAAGAGGGTTGAAGAAAACCTGCACATAACCTTTTTAGAAAATAAACCAAATGTTGTAGGGGAGGGACCAACTTGGCTGTTTGATCTTGATTATTTAACTGATTCAATGAATTATCAACCTGTGAGATCAGAGAATCAAGCTAACAAACATGCAGGTCCAAAAGAAGCTAATCATAGTGTAGGTACAGAAGATAATATTGATGCAGGAAATTCTAAAATAGAAGCTGAATCTGCTCAGGACTACTTTGTACTGCCAATATGGTCTTCTTATACTTCAACAGTCAAGAGCTCAGAAGCAAAGAATGCAGGTGAAGAACCTAACAAAAATCCTGATTTAAAGACAAATGAGAAGCCAGTAGATAAGGAGGATCAAGTCTTTTTGGATGAGCTTGAAAGGCTTAAAAGATAAGAACAGGATGCTAATGATGCAGTTGAAGCTCTCAGAAAGGAGTTTGCCCAAGATACTGAGGATTTGCTTTTTCAAGCAGGAGCTGCTAAAGCTAGTAGTACTAACACAGTTAATATTGCTAGCACACCAGTTTGTACTACCAGTCCTTATGGTGGACTATCATTCACTGATCTAACCAATACTAACCAAGATGTTTCTGAAATACCTGATCTTAAGGATATTTATGACAATCCTACTGCTGGTATTTTCACCAATGCATCTTATGATGATGAGGGTGTAGTGGCTGACTTCACAAATTTAGAAACTATTATGAATGATAGTCTTATTCCCACATCAAGGATTAAATCTATTCATCCTTCAACTCTAATCCTTAAAGATCCAAACTCAGCAGTTCAAACAAGGAGCAAAGTGACCAAAAGTTCTGGAGCCCATGCTTTTGTAAGTTATTTGCTTGTTTCTTGTCTCAAAATGAACCCAAGAAGATATCTGAAGCACTTGAAGATGAAAGTTAGGTTGATGCTATGCAGGAAGAACTGCTGCGATTCAAGATTCAGAAAGTTTGGATTCTTGTAGATTTGCCTTATGGGAAGAAGGCAATTAGAACAAAATGGGTTTACATAAATAAAAAGGATGAAAGAGGTGTTGTGGTTAGAAATAAGGCAAGGTTGGTTTCTCAGGGACATAGGCAAGAGGAAGGGATAGATTATGATGAGGTTTTTGCTCCTGTGGCTAGGATTGAAGACGTTAGGATCTTTTTAGTCTTTACTTCTTACATGGGATTCATAGTCTATCAGATGGATGTGAAAAGTACCTTTCTGTATGGCAAAATTGATGAGGAGGTATATGTGTCTCAACCTCCAGGTTTTGTAGATCCTAAGTATCCCAAGAAGGTCTACAAAGTAGAGAAAGCTCTCTATGGTTTACACCAAGCTCCCAAAGCCTGGTATGCTACTTTATCTACATTCTTGTTAAAGAGTGGATACAGAAGAGGAACTATTGACAAGACTCTTTTCATTAAGAAGGACAAAAATGATATCATGTTAGTACAAGTTTATGTGGCTAATATTATTTTTGGTTCTACAAAGAGATCTTTGGTGAGAAGAACAAAGACTTTATGCTTGGTTTGTCACATTTTGTACAGCGGTGGTAGAATTGACATTGCAGGTTACGATAAATAATGGCAGAAGATGTGAAGTTAAATATCGATAGAGTCAAGAGGTGTTAGTAGACATTCCAGAGAGGATTACAGAGTATGGGTTGAGTTCAGAAATCACTCAGAGCCCAGGTGGGAGCTCAAATACGAGCGAGGGGTCAAAAACCAGTGGGAGCTTCAAGGATTATAGAAGATTAGATGAAGATTGATTATCTGAGAAGCAAGTGCTTGGTTATTTGCTTACAGTTGGTGTAGCAACAGTTAAATGAGAGTCTAGTTTATGGCAATTGTGTAATCCAAAGAGAGGATTAGGTAGTTGAATAAACAAGCAGAGAATTAAGAATGAAGGATGATGTCTTACCAGAGAGATAGAGAGGTTCTTAGTTTAATGATGTTAGTTCAGGGTATCTTGTATCAAAAGTCTCCTAGCCATATGTTTGGTTAGTGGCGTGTCTCATATGTTCGGTGGTACAGGAAGGTCAGAGCAGTAGCATTGTTAAAGGGAAGGTGGTTTGAAGTTTACAGAGGTTACTTAAGATGGAGAGGAGTGAATTAATCAGCCTTCAAGTGGGAGATTGTTGAGTTGTGAAGGATTATCCCACATTGGTAAGATAAGTAAACTAAAGAGGAGTTTCAGACTTATAAATATCCCTCTCTTTGTAATTGTAAACTTAGACTTGTGTGTGTGTGTTTCATTGTATCTTGAGTGTGTGCGTTTGTACCCCATGCAGTTTGGCATGGGTCGTGCAGTTGGGCACAACCGTGCAGTTTGGCAAGAGCTTAATAATATCTCTCTAGTTTGATCCCGTGGACTGCCACGACTATCCTAGTCATGAATACCACGTTATATCTTAGGTTGATTTACATTCCGCTATTTATCTTTCATAGCCCATGTTTGTTGTTCTTAATTGTTTGGTTATTTGTTGTGTGATCCTTTGTCGTGGGTGTGATATTACCAACACTTCTTTATAGAGAATTGCTCATCAAAAAGCAGTGATGTCATTGTCGTATATTTGTACCTCTAGTTTTCTGATTGAATGCTTGTCCTTATAGCATCTTGAATTGGGAGACACTCTAAAATTAAGACTATTAAGCTCTCTGGCAAGTTAGTGAATCTATCTTCTACATCACTGCTGGTTATAAGCGTCCGTTTATGGTTCCCTGTCAATAAGGTTTCGAGAAAACCATGAGTGATTCTATTTCAATTCGCCCATGCGTGCTTGCCATACGATCTATCTTTTATTTCTAACTTTTAATAAGAGGAAGACATGTAATGGCAAGCACGCATGGGCGAATTGAAATAGAATCACTCATGGTTTTCTCGAAACCTTATTGTCAGGGAACCATAAACAGGCGCTTATAACCAGTGACGTAGAAGATAGATTCACTAACTTGCCATAGAGCTTGATAGTCTCAATTTTAGAGCGCCTCCGAATTCAAGATGCTGTAAGGACAAGCATTCTATCAGAAAACTGGAGCTACAAATATACCACAATGAAGACATTGGCTTTTGATGAACAATTCTCCAAAACGTTTGCAAAAAATGGTGCCTTTGGTCGTAACGGGTTTATAAGGATTATAAACCGAATCCTGTTCTTTCACAAGGGTTCTATCTCAAAATTTTATCTCCACATACCAGACATTTTTCTTGATAGCTTCCGAGAAGTAGATCTATGGATGTTATTCTTATCAAGAAATGGTGTTCGGGAATTCCACCTTATGAATACCAATCAACGTTATGAACTTCCATCATATGTGTTCTCTTATCTAGAATTGAGGACACTGAAACTTGATAACTATTTCTTTAAGCCACCATTTAAGTTTGATGGATTTTTTAAACTTGAAAATCTTGATCTCAGACACATCAATTTTGTGGCTAGCTCATATAGAACTCATATCAACTTACCACAACATAAAAGTTTGACCTTGAGATCATGCACCAATGTTTACAATTTCAACATCAAGGCGCCAAAACTACAAACTTTACAAGTCATTTTTTGCCCCGATGCCATGTTGCTCCAGTTATTAATGCATAGGCAAAGCATTTATTTTGTTGGTATACTTTTCCAGAAAGAAGTACGAGTTGAAAGAATTTAAAACGGATTAATACGAAAATGTTACGTTTAAAAACGAGTTATACGTTAATAAACGAAGTCGTAAGTTAATTTTTATAAAACATTTTTATAAAAAATTATAAAAACAGCATAAAGTGTGATATTTTAACAAATAATACATATTTTTAGGATTCCAAAATGATAAGAATCGTAATTTTTCAATTAATAACGAATGAGTTATGAATTTCGCGAGTTTACGACAATTAATACTTTTATAAAACTATTTTTATAAAAGTTACTATTCATGACAGAAAGTTATATTTTTGTAAACCTCATAAAAATATAGAACTTTCAAATACGAGAACGTCCTCGAAAGAATCGTTAAAAACGGAGCTATAACGAATAAAATACGACATTTACGGGTTTTACGACGACGAATACGACTTTTATAAAACCCACGTCTGATGTGAACAGTAAAAGTTACTGTTCACCAGAGGGTCAAAATTACTGAAAAATATCATTTATGATAACTCGTCCTAAACGAAAAGCTCTGGCATAAGAAACGCGAGAATCGGGTTTAAAACGCGAAAGTTACGCCAGTTTTGCTAAAACGGTAATTATAAACGTTTTAACTTATTAAACACAATTTTACTAAAACCATTAGTTGGTGATTGAGCTATATAGAATATTATGTGGTTATCAAAGTACTATATTACTAGGGAGTTTCATAATGAGGCCTCTTCGGATGGCGTATCGACGAGTTGTTGGATTTACGATTTAAAGTGTCCTAACTCCTCGTACGTCATGTCATGACCTCTTTAATTATGATAGCCCGAATGATAGTACGATATAATCTATAGGATTACATTCAATGTTATCATTTAAGGTACTCGGTACTTATACGACCTATGATAATTTAGGTTGCATTCGATCTTTTACGTGACGCTTTATCTGCGATATTTGGATTATCATAACTCAAGGTGAGTTCATAGCCCCACGTTTTACATGATTTGTTTTATAAGTTTTGGGGTGAGAACATGCTTGTTTACAAATGCATTTACATGGTTGATTACAAATTGAATTATGCACTTTTTACTTGTCATGCGATGAGATACAATACTTGGTTTACTTTTTGGACGTAAACATCAACTTGACGTTTAAGGAATATTTTCGTATTAGTTAGGTTTCATGAATGTTAAATCATTGGAGGGTGAGTGGTATGTGCTTAAATACACATACTTTTTCCATTAAAAACGGATACTTAAATGACCTAAAACAGACAGAAACTTGCAATGATATGTTTGTTTTACACTTGTGTTGTGCAGGAAAAGGATTAGCCACACCAAAGATCAGAAAACAATGACAAAAAATTGACAGAAAACTGGACACGGTAGGAAAAGCTGTAAAGTAGAAAGGCCAAAGCAAACGCAAAGATTCAGATCAGTTCAAGTCAAAGTCAACTCAACAAATCAACCAGTCAAAATCGAGAGCGTAATTGATGAATATATTGGTTGCTATCTTCAAACCATTATGTGGTCCCGGGAAAGCCCAATAGTATTTGATGAGACTGTGGAAGACCAAATGGGCCCTCAATCAATGACAACAGCCCATTTGTGTGCAATTGACAGAGACTATGAAGACTTTGAAGGCCCGATTCCTAGCCCTTGAACAGCCAATCTCAGCCATTGTACACACAAACCACCCAAACCGTAGGGGGCCTTAAAAAGCCATAATAACATAAGCCTAAACTTATTTGGGCCCAGACACACTTAATTGGGCCCATTACAAGACCACAACCCTTATTGGGCCCATGAACAACCCAGTTGGGCCCAATCATAACCCAAGCCAGACCTGGCCCAAAAATATTTTTTATAAAACCTCAGGGATCTGAAATTTGTCCAATTTTGAAAATGTTTTGTAAAAAAGAAAAAGTGTTTTAAATATAAGAGGGACTGAATTTGCATTTTACAAACATGAGTTCTCTTTATAAATAGGAAAGGGCGAATCGGGCATTTTGTTTATTCGTTCTTTATATTCTTTGTGTTAAAAACACAAGGGACCTATTTTGCCAATTTCCAAACTTATTATAACTAAAAAAGAAAGAAACAAAAGAAATGAGAAAGATTGAAACTTCAGATTTTCTTTCTGGGCATAATGAAACTTTCAAAAACTGGCCAGCCCAATCACGGAGTTTCCTCCTCTCAATACCAGTTCCGCCACCACCTCAACAACCTTTCACCCTCCCAAGTACCCTTACAGCTCACCCCTCACCTCTTCCCACCTTACCCTGCCCCATTTACCCCTCCCACTTGGAAAACACTCAACCCGAGACCCCATCAATGGTTGAGATGGTGTATAAGAACCAACGAAGGGCTAGGATTGCTGGGATTGCTTCCTACTCTCACAAGAAACACAGCCCAAGACAAAGAAGAGCCAAGAGACTGCTATATAAGGGAAAAGACCAAGCCAAAGACAAAACACCATTTTTTTTATGTTTTTAGCTAAATTTTAAATCTAAGCCTTTCTTTTAAGCATTTTAAGTGTATTCAGTTTGTTTTGTAAGCTTATGTTGTAATACTTTCAGTTTTAAATAAAAGTTAAGAAGTGTTTGTGATATTGCATTTGTCAAAATTTGAAATACAAATTAAGTTGTTTAATCCTGTTTAGACTTGTGTAAGAATGTTTTAAAGTGATTAAACCTCACTTGTAATCACTTATCTCAGCTTTATTTCACCAAAAATCAGTTAAAAATCGATTTTTATAAAATAAGGGGGTGTTTGGTTTAGCATGAAAATGGGTCAAATGGTTGTTGTTGTGGGTCAAGCTCACTCAGCCAACTTTGGCTGAGTGAGTAGGCTTCATTAGGCCATTAAAATTACCACTTGTAGTTCTAAAATAAGTTTTTGTGCCCTCTTTATAATCTGTCAAAATTTGAATAAGCCAATTTGAGCTTAAAGGCTTAAGCTGCTTATGCAGCTTAAGCACACTATTTGTGTGCTTGTTGTTGTTGTTTCTAGCCTATTTACCAACCACCTTGTGCTGTCCCTTTAAATTACCAAGTATAAGTCAAAACTTGGCTTTGCAATTTTTTTTAAGAACCCTCAATTTTAAACCAAAATATCAGCAGCTTTAATTAAGCCCTAAGCTCCCAAGTTTTGAAAATAAGCTCATTGGAGACCCCTTTTAATCTGTTTGTGGTTTGTTTTGACTCAAAAGCTCTTATGAGCTTATTGCATAAGCTCAAAAAGCCCTTAAGCTCACTGTTTGAGCTCCCCTGGTGCTGAGCACCATAACTCAGCCCACTTTTCTAGCTTATTTAGATATTAAGCATTAGGATCTTATAGCTTTTATTTATAGCTTAATACTTGTTCTTTAAGTCCCCAAATTATTATAGCTTATCTCAGCCTTTAGCTTAGCTTATTCTAGGCTTAAAGTTCATGCTTTTCTGTTTTCTTTTTAAACTGTCTCATAAGCTTATTTCATTTCTAGCTTATTTAGGGCTTATTCTAGATAACTTAGCTTATTTTAGGACTCCCCTATCCCCATTTATCTGTCCCCCATAGTTTAGCTTATTTTGTTAGCTTAAACCTCAAAGGAAAAGCAAAATAAGCTCATAAGCTTATTTAAGCTTTTGCAGTCCAATAAGCTACTTTTCTAGCTTATTTAGTAAGCTAAAAGCATAAGTGCTTTTACAAAAGTTACTCCCCTTAAGCCCCTTAACAGGTTTGCTTCTTTGGCTTTTTGATAATAAGCACTTTGGACCCACCTTGCAATCGGGGTCCACTTCAGGGACCATTTGTGTAATTTTGTCTTTTCTAGTTAACATTGTTAGTCCCTGTGGTTAGTTAGCCTGTTACCCCGTTTGTCCTTGTGTCCTTTTCACTGTTAGTCCCATGCCAAGTAGGCTTTAAAACAATTTTAAGTAAAAAAAATTAGTAATTTAAAACAATTTTAAGTAAAATTTTTTTTACAAAAGTAATAAATATGCCAAGTAGCCTTTTTTCGGTTTTGTAATTTTTTTCCCGGTACCTGGTAAAGGATGTATCAAATCGACACAAAACATGAAAGTACGTTACATTAAGTGTAACAAAAAACAGTTAACTTATGAAATCGATAAATTTGAAAAAGCTCGTTGGTATTGTACGGCTTAAACCTAAAAAAAATGGCCAATGATTGTTTGAAGTATCAACCCTTGAACTTTTAATGAAATGTCAAACCACTCTTATATTGTATGAAAGAATTCAACAAGACAAATGATGAAATGAACAATGATACAAAACCATGGTTCAAGACTTGCTTCCGACACCAGCCTTGAGCTTCCAAATCGTGGCCACATTCGTTTTAAACGACATTGCAAGAATCACATCATCAATATCTGTCTCAAACAATGTTGTGGGAATCAAAACGGTTGAAGCACTTGCACTACCAAATGCAGCAACCGCAACTGCAGGATTCTTCATATCTGAATTATACTGGTAATGCACAAGTCCCTTAGGAAAAATAAACATGTCCCCGGTTTGTAAAGTTTGAGTGTAAAGTTTATTAGTTGTGTCGAAAAAACCAACCTCAAATGTACCCTCCAACACGAAAAATAGGCCCGTTGCATGGGGTCGTGTGTGGGGTGCACTCACTCCTCCTGGGGCTAACCTTAACAGGGACAGCGAAACACTTTGGCCATTTAAAGCCGGAAATTGTGTCATGCTAGCTAGCATTGATTTTGTATCAGTTGAATTTGACTCGTCAAAAAACCCACGAATTTTTGTGTAAGTAAAGAAATTCCCGTCTACTTCGGTTACATAAGGTGGAACAATGTAGTCGAAGAGAATGTCGAGATCACTTGCTTGAACGAGCACCGTGAAGGCCACACAGACACAAATTGAGATTAAAACTTGCTTTGCAAATAAAGTCATATTTCAAATATGACTATTCTGAGTCTTCTTGTATCTGTTAAATCTACTATATTAGGTTAATATCTTGGGAGTATTTATAGAAATGGAGAAATTATATTGACTAATTCTTGTTTAGAACGTTTCTAAATACCGTACTGATTATAACAACTCTAAGAAACTACAAAGTTATCGAACGATGAAGATTCGTGAACAAGAACCGAATAAGGACACTGGATTTAACGACCAGTCTGGTCCTTAGGTGTTTCATTTGGACTTACTTTTGTCCTATTAGAAAGTGTTAGAATAATGATAAGTATACGCTCTTCAATATTGATTGCAAGACTTTAGCTTAATAATTGTCATAAAAAATGTTGTTTCTTCTTTTTGTTTTCACATGTAATCATATGCAGGAGATTTTTTATTTTCAGTTACCGGTAAACAACGGAAAGATTTATTTTTTTTACTGGTAAACAAGAAGCAATCAAAACATACATAAGAAACTTTCTATCAACATTGATAATTGATAAAAAAAAATTCAAAAAACATTTCTCACAAACAAACCCTTGCAAAGATTGCATACATACATCGATCGTTTGATATAAAACACGAAACAAATTAAATAAGATGTGTGACGACAGAAAGATTACCGTGTCAATTAAAAATCGACGTGTATAAAAGAAATGCCCAAGAACCCTTTTCAGATTTTTGATCAATTAAATAAAGAAGTTAAAGTTAGTTGATTAACTGCTCGGCATGATTTTCTGATTTGTCCTTGTTGTCCTGTGAGGACTTGGACAGCGCCTAACTTAACCATTGCTTGGCCAAATTTAGTGTTAAAATTGGACGATCTAGCAATTCTTGCAACCGTAGACTTGCTCAAACGGTCTGATGCTACATCTTGATCAAACTTAAGAACTCCCCTACGCTTTATAATCTGACTATAGAAAGAGTTGTCAACAACCGCTGAGCTATATGGGTTTTGATCCAAGTTTGCTGTGCGATCAATGGTTGCATTTTGAGCACATGTTTTTCTCAACGATGATAATAATGCTGAATCCATTGTTGGGTCGGGTTTTCCAGTGTTTTTGAAGTTGTATAGACGGTCTTTGAATAAAGAACAATGAGCGATCCCAATACTGTGACCACCTAAACCAAAGCAAAAAACAAAATGTTTTGTCAAAAATTGTGCAATAACTAATATGACAATTTTGATTCATAAACTTTTACTTATAGATCGAACTGCTATGTGATATATTTGATATGATAACTTGGTGAATTACCAAGAAGATAGATCATGTCGGTGGTGGTGAGTCCTTTGAGAGCAAAAAGTTGGTTCGCAGTCGCCACTGATGCTGTGGGAGGTGGGAGGGATATTGTATTTTGAGCAAGAGACACAAGTCCATCTCTTCTTCCAGTTTGAACCTTGTATCTACCTCCACACTCGCCATTCAACACCGATTTCCAAATTCTAATAAACAGGTTTTGAAGCTCTCATTAGCTTAGGTTCATTTATTACTACTAGTAGTACTTACCAAGGACACAACATCTCTTGTTGCCATAATTATAATGTCAGCACAAGATACTACTCCCGGGCACACCTTCTCAACTGCGTCCTTTGCAGCATCAATGACATCGAAGCCTCTGACACTTAAATTTGGTGGTGTAGTTTTCTCAGAGTTAGGCCCGTCTAGTAGAATCGATGCATCACATCCCTTTTATATTTATGCAAAATTAAAATTATGAATTATGATTTTCTCTAATATTGGGCCGAACCCAATTAGTGGGCTAACCCCAATCTGCTGTACAGTTACAAAATCAGTTATTAGGCAGTTATTTTGGAAGGGACACATCTGTTGGTTCATCCGAACCATCACGATCTTCAATCATACCCTTTCGTTATGTATAAATAGATAAAACATGTTGTAAACAGATGATGATGACAGATTCAGATTAATAAAACTTTACTTTTTGGTATATTTTGATTACGGTTTAGAAATTCGATCCAACATTTGGTATCAGAGCTTTTGGTATTAAACCAAATCATCATATACCATTGTCAAAAAAATATCACTGTGTTCATTTCTGAATCAAAGGAAACAGCCGCACCATTTTTCGAACCAAAACAGTTTGCAAATCACACAAACACAATCAAAAATCATCTTGTGTTTGTCAAACAAATTATATCAGGCGAATCCAGCAATTGCTACCAAGTGAATAATCACTGGCAAACAATAACGGGTTTCACCATTGCAACGGATGTGTCAAGAAACACAATAAAACTGAAAACAAACATAACCCAGAAATTAGATTAAGGGTTAGGCACGGTTAGAATCTCTTTCACAGATTCAAAACAAAAAAACCCACATCGAATCAGATAACACAAAGTCATCATCAAAGGGGCACAAATCAGAATCAAAAGGAGCGAACACACCTGATTCTGAAGGAAACAAGAACCGCACCCTTTATCGAACCCTCAATCGACTCATGTTACCCACAATCATCCATATCTCGAACGAATTTCAAAGATCCCCAATTTGCGAAACCCTAATTTCGCAAATCAATCAAAAGGGAACCAATGGTTACGAACACGATCGCAGAGAACAAGACGGTTGAACCGGCCTTTTAATCGGGCGGATAACCATCACAAGGACGGAAGAGAAGAAAACAATTGGTCTCAACAGAGACTCGTTTTCTCCAAAGAACAAAAGAAACACGTCTGGACTCCAAAAAGAAAAAAAAGGAGGTGCATAATATAAGGAAAAAGGGCACCGGGTGTATAATACCCAACATGTTTCAAAAATAAACCGATTAACCATTCCACTTTTGTTTATATATATAGTTTTCTTTAAAGTTTTTTGCTATTTTGCACATAATATATTTTTAGAATTTGCCCTAATGGATAAAAAACTTTTAATAACAAAAGGATTTTTGTTATTAACTATTATAATAGTACTAAATAAAATTCTATTATAATAAATAAAGGATTTTTTTAAATAACAAATAAAGGATTTTTTTGTTATTAGACTTAGACTTTTAGACAAAAGTTTTAAAAATGTCCGGGAAGAATGATACTTCTAAGATAAAAGAAATTGGGTCAACAACCCATTTTCAATGCCCTATGTTGAAAGGGGCAAACTACACAACTTGGGTAATTCGAATGCAAATCATTCTTGAAGCGAATGGTTTATGGGAAATGATAGAACCAAATGAAAAAACCCAAGCAGACAACAAAAAGGACAAAACCGCTATCGCATTCCTTTACCAAGCCTTACCAGAAGAACAATTACTTCAAATCACAAAACACAAAACCGCGAAAACGTTTTGGGATGCTTTTAAGACAAGACACGTTGGAGTAAACCGTGTCCAGCAGGCAAAACAACAAACACTCAAATCGGAGTTTGAGATGTTACAGATGGAAGAAAATGAATCAATAGATTCATTTGTTACACGGTTGACGGGTATTATCAACAAGGCAGTAAGCGTCGGATTAACATACGAAGATTCCACTCTCGTTAGAAAATTATTAAATGCCATACCCGACAGATTCCTTCAGATTGTTGCATCCATTGAACAATACTCAGATTTAGACGAGATATCACTAGACGAAGCAATCAGGAGACTGAAGACTTTTGAAGAAAGACTCAAATACAAGAATAAAAGGCCAGTGAACACCCAGGAAAGTTTATTGTTCACACGACATGAAGATCAAGGCCAACAATTCAGAAAACGTGGTCATGGTGGATTTAACCAATCGCGAGACCAAGAAAATAATTTCAAAAAAGAAACAAACAACAACTCAAATAAATTTACTCATGATAAGAGTAAGGTGCTATGCTTCAAATGCAAGGAGTATGGGCATTTTGCAAACAAATGTCCATCAAAGAAAGAAGAACAATCCAATCTCTCTTGAAGAAGACTTGGAACCAACATTACTTATGGCAACTATTGAAAAAGCACCAGACATGGTTCTTACCAAGAGGAATCACAAAACAATGAATGGAAGGAAAATTCCATTCAACTTCGGGACTTAACGATATTCAAACAACAAGGGTTGGCAGTGAAAGCTTGGATGGTGGTATAACCGGGAAAATGCATGGATCGACTAGAATAAGGAGATTTATTCACTAGCAACAACTCCAATAGGAAGGCAAAGTGTTGGTGGTATAACCAACCGAAAGCAATGATCAACCTGGACTTAAGGAAGATCACAACAATGAAGGAAAAATATGATCAACATGGACATAATGAAGATCAAACTAAAGGTGGACAATAACGAAGAAGCAATGATAAACTGTATATATGGCTGATCACTAGCATCAGTGAAGAACCTCAAGATCTACGTCACAACGATTGTGATTAGGGGGGAGAATATTAGGCCGAACCCAATTAGTGGGCTAATCCCAATCTGCTGTACAAAGTTAGTTACAAAAGCAGTTACAAAATCAGTTATTAGGCAGTTATTTTGGAAGGGACACATCTGTTGGTTCATCCGAACCATCACGACCCTTCAATCATACCCTTTCGTTATGTATAAATAGATAGAACATGTTGTAAACAGATGATGATGACAGATTCAGATTAATAAAACTTTAATTTTTAGTATATTTTGGATATGGTTTAGAAATTCGACCAAACTCTAATTAATCAAATGTGCATTAGGGATGCATGCATGCATGCATCAATTTTAAAAAGACATCACATTAACAAAGCAATCATGGAATTGCATACGAATGAGAGCAGGGGCGATTGTTCGGTCTCTAAGAAACTTGGAGTAGACAGTTTTTCTTACAATGTCTTCAACATCTGAAGTTTGACACTTGCCTTTGTAGAACCCGTATTGGAGACCGCCATAATAACCATAGCAGTGACCAGCTAGCAAGGTTCAGCAAGATGAAACCAACTGCTAGTGCAACTGCTTTACCGTTCGCCATTGATATTTAAGTATGCAAAACTCTTAACTGAATTTGGATGATGAGCTACAAATTTTGTTTGGTATTTATAGCTAAGATAAGATTGGAAGATGATTTCTTAATTAAATGCTGGCTTTCACGTTGTGTTGAGACGTGTGGAGATTAGTGGCTTAATTAACTTGAACATCCAACTCACTTTTCATGTGCTAATAGAATAACAGATATGATTTGAAATCTTTGAATTTCAAATATTACTTGTTTTTCCATTGTTTATTTTATTCATTTCGAATAATGTTAAGCAAGGTTATAGATTTATATTAGAGAAGTTAAATCTAAAATGTGGATTCCAAATGTTTTCCACAAATAGCTAAAGATCACGAGTAATCCCAGTTTATTTACGTTTCGACTCATTATTCGATCATGATCGTGTTCATGTTCTAATTTCGACAGCGTCAGCATGTTGGTTTTTAAAGCTATACGCACTCGCTCACTTTGGTTCGTAATTTAACCTACACAAGTTAACTTAATTATATGCATATATCATCTTTATTCTCAATTCGAAAATCTTCTTCCAACACTATCGTCTAAAAGTCATGGTAACCATTTGGCCTACGAACTTTGTGGCCAGTTGGAATTATATGGTTGACATCACCTCGTACGACATTAATTGCTTTTGGTGGCCCTACATGTGTCACTTACCTGTTAAGGCGTGTTAACGAGATCAAGTCAAAGTGGCAATATGCCAATATACAAAAGGTTTTTCTAACTGCTTTTGGCGGCCCTACATGTGTCACTTACCTGTTAAAGCGTGTTAACGAGATCAAGTCAAAGTGGCAATATGCCAATATACAAAAGGTTTTTCTAACCGCCTTAGAGGCACAAGATAAAAAGGGAATAATGTACAGAAAAGTACACAAGGACTTATAAAAAAGTAAAGAAAAGTACACAGGGATCCACAAAATAGCGAATCTCTGTGTACTTTTCTATACTCTTTTGTAGGCCCTTGCCTTCTTATCTTGTGCCCCTATGACGCAAGTTAGAAAAACCCATATACAAATAGGTATTTTTATTTTGATTTCATCCACTAAGGGTCATGTTATTTGACCTTTAACTAAATTATGATACAAGATAATCTTTAAAATACATAAAACGAGGCCTTTAAAAAACATAATACAAGGCATTCAGACCCGTGCGATGCACACGGGTTGTATCTAATTGTTCATTGCGTACCGTCTTGTTCATCTGATCCTTGCAATTAAGGAACACTACGTCAATGGGTTTAGGTGTTACTTTTATACAATTAATTAGTCGACTATAATGGGCTTTGTGCTTAGATTTTTTATAGATATTTTTTTCTGTTGATCAATTTCATCCTAAGTTCCTTTTAGACAATTTCCAGCTCATAATCACTTTCAAAGAAAAAGCCCAACAGTTCAATAGTCGACTATAGTGCCCTAACCCTAAAAACACTCTACACAAATGCAAGCAAAGAAATTGTATTCACTTTTCCTTGCAGGCACAACATTTCTTGTTCTCTTAAAGTTTAAAATCACGCAGCCCTTTATACTCAGTTACCAATCTTTCTTGCAACCAAATCAATAGTTAGAACAAATCTCTTTTATGCTTTTGTGTTGTTCGAAAATAATACCAAAGAACGATGGTTTTTTCTTGCTTCTTTCTATTTACCTTAAACACAAATCACAAACACCAACAGATCGTTCTTTCTTTTTAATTCGAATGAGAAGCGGTTTTCTTTTTCTTCTTGGATACTCGAACCAAAAGTCTGTCAGCATAAGAACAAACCATAGACAATCCAAGCTGCGTGTTTTTGTCTTAAGTTCGAACCACATCAAACTTCAAGATATTGGGTAGGTGTATTGTTTTAATTGTCTGTTCTTTCTCATCTTTTTGTTCCTTTGAGTCGGCTGAGTGGACTCGGTAATTACCGAGTTGACTCAGTCCATGTTATAAGTCAAATGTGTTGCACCTTTTCGTACTAAACCGCATAAAATGACTTGAGACTGATGTGTGAAGGTTTGGTTGTGTCTAGCTATAGGTGTAATATGGGTTGTATCGATTTGGTTTTGGTAATAGTTGTTCTTGAAGTTTCGGTTATGAACCTCTGGTGTCCTTTTTCGTACAAAACCGCAGAAAATAATGGCGGTGAAGATGGTGATTGTTTGTTATTTATAATCCTAAAAAATCCAATCAAAAAGTCACATTTAAAGATTTGTTGATGTAATTAAGACTTTGAAACCCTTTATATACCTTAAGACTTTAATTTTAGGTTAAATCATTAATTATTTTTTCAACCTTTTCAATGTCCTCTCAATTCATAACAGATTATTAATTTTATGTTGATGTATTTCAAAAGCTTTAAATTTATAATGACTGCAAGTACCAATTTTATTATAGGAAAACAAACGGGTAAAAGTATAACCCACGTATATAGTATAATCTTTTTTTAGGTAAGACTAGGTCATCCACAGAGATTTGAGTAGTGTTCAATAATCAGAAAGAAAATAGACTTTAACAATTTTGAAAATAACTTTTTGTTTTACCCAGTGATAATAAGGATGACTACTCGGATAGTTGAAAATAATTTATAAGTAATGGTAATGATATAGACCTCCAAGATGGAACCTTAACTTATAAAAAGGATTTCTCGTCAGAAATGTTTTCACAAATTAACTTAAGACTTATACTTAGTTGGCTAGACCAAATGTGTCACTCAAATAATCCAGTTACTTATTATACCAAAGCTTATTTTATTTATCAATTTACGAAAGTGGATTTCTCGACACAGACGATAAAGACTATAGACAAATCTTTAAAACCATATAGATCATAACGGGTCTTTCGACCTATACCGATATGATTATATAATCTAAGTTGATAAGTAAAATCGACAAGATAAGATATAATAGAGTTGCAATATAAGCTTGAGATTAATGAGGTCATGATCATACCAAACACTTATTTATTATCATAACTTCACCGAGTAGTCATGAGAGAATTAACCTCTCATGGCTATGTAGTTCATAACATAATTTGATTCAACAAAAAACTTTATTATTTCAATAAACTAAGCTGATATTCTTCTTCGTTTTTGGTTGTTTGATCTTGAATCTTCAAAAGGTATGGTGTTTATGGTTTAGGAAAATGTTGGGTAGGTTTAGAACATCATAAGGGAAAAGGGATTGTGTGTGAGATGAGAGAAGTGTGTAAGAATGAGTTGATGAGTATGAAGGGAATGATTTGATTGATGAAAATGTGTGAGAATTTTGGCTCTATTTATAGGCTGGTTTTCGGGTAGAAGTGCAGCGGGCGCATTTAATGACTTCATTTATTTGCGTGGCTAGATGGGAAGTGCGGCGTACAAAATACTTTGTGCGGCATACTTGGGGAGTTAATGCACTATTTTGACCAGGCCTTTAATTCTTTTGACTTTGAGGAGAAGTGTGGCGCACAGGGGTAAGTGCGGCGCAAATTTACACTTTTCAGCTTGAGACTTTGTCTTTTCTTGTATCTTGATTTGCGAAGTGTAGAAGTACTTGATATTTGTTTAATTTGACCTCGGGGTGTCTTCAAGTGAACCTGCAAGTATTTCATGCTATTAAGTATCAAAAGTTTACGAGAAATGATAAAATATGTATAAATAATGCCATCGAAAACATGTATAATTTAGGCGTTATCAAATCCCTCCACACTTAGCTATTGCTTGCCCTCAAGCAATTAAAACAAAAAAATAAGATCATTTATCGTGACGTAGAGAAAATTTGGATTTTTACAAGAGTTTGCATATTTGATTAACTTTTCAGACATAGACATATAACTAGGCACGTCACATAGGGAATATGTTTGATTCATAGATTTCACTCAAGCCACTAAGATAGGGTTTATATTTTTATGAAAACACTCAATTTGCACAGACATAATCTAGACAGCTACCATATGCTTATACTTGACACATAAATATGACCGAGGAGCGAAACTTGATACTGATGAGGGATAATAGCATATACAAATCTTCATGTGCCAGAACTTAAGTCTTTATTTCTTTGAAATATATATATATATATATATATATATATATATATATATATATATATATATATATATATATATATATATATATATATATATATATATATATATATATTAAGAATGATAACTAAGGCTTGGCACAGAACCTCTTCTTTCAACTTTGACTTCTTCACTTAGGTACTTCAACAACTTAGCACTAAAGGGAGTGCTTGAAACAACAAGAACTTGCGGGATTAATTTTTCCTCATAGCATATGATTAATCTGGCTTCGGTCTAGTAAATGATGATTAAGCATAAGTTCTAGAGCTTCTAAATTACCGGCTCACATTTAATCATTAACCAATACCACTGTTCTAGAAAAGGTGACAAATTACAAATACACAGCTGTAACGACGTATGAGACACTTGCAATTGCATTCAAACCTTAACTCGAACAGGCTAAAGGCATCAATTATCTTAGGTACCAAAGGTGGATATCCGAATATATTCTAAGGCTTATAATTCTCACAATTTAATGGACTAGGTTGTGTTAGTTATAACGTCAATCCGGTTGGATTTGCCTTACTAAGAGCATTTTTTTATTTTAAAAGCATATATATATTAAGATTTTCATAAAATATTAGTTGAAATTTTTTTTTGGCAGGGCAAACATGGAGGGATATGATTAATTTTTCCTATTGGGCTCTCCTCCACACTTAAGTTAAAAATTACCCCCAATGTGATAACTAATAAACTAGAGAATAGGGAAAATTAAGAGAAAACGGTACTTCCCGGGGCATAGAGATATATAGCTGCGAGAGAACTATCCTTGAGCATACTTCATAATTTTCCAATCTTTAAGCTACATTACCTGCATAAAAGTAAACACACAAAAAGAAAATATTTTTTGGGTTTTTTTATAGGAAAAATTAAACTAAAAGATAACTAATGGAGTTGTATGGAGGAGGGCCCACATTAAGTAAGCAGGGTTTTGCCTTCGTGAAGCGCTTAATTTTTGAGATGTCGTTAGTAGGACTCTTGCTTCTGGAGTTCATTTTTGGGAAAGAAGGGAGTGACTGCTTCCCTTTGGTCATTATATTCTTCTTCTTCGTGATTTAGTTTAAGTCGATGGCCGTTAACAATAAACGTCTTTCCATATTTTCCATATAGTTCAACATATCCGGACGTATGGTCCTAGCCAGCGAGATCTGAGTTTTGGTTGTTTAAATTTATACTTTAAGTGAAAAAGTAGAACCTTGTTTCCATGTTTGAATTCTTTTCTCATTCTTAGTTTTCTATCGTGCCAGACTTTTGTTCTTGCCTTATATAGTCGAGAGTTTTCATAGGCTTGATGTCTAAGTTCTTGTAATTCGTGTAAATGAAACATTCGTTTTTCACTAGCAGCAATGAGATATGGGTTACAGTTCTTAAGTGCCCAGTATGCACGATGTTCTATTTCAAATGGTAAATGGCAGTTCTTTCCATATATGAGTTTGTATGGTGTTGTTCCGGTTGGTGTTTTGTAAGCAGTGCGAAAAGTCTACAGAGAGTCATCAAGTTTTCTTGACCAAATAGCAGGATTGTCTTTAACAGTCTTTTCAAGAATTCTTTTGAGGGCTCTGTTTGTGTTTTCAACTTGACCACTTGTTTGAGGGTGGTATAATGTAGAGAAACGGTGACTAACTTTATATCTTTTCATAGTCTTTTCTATTATCTTATTATAGAAGTGAGTACCTAGGACACTTATTAGAGATTTGGGCATTCCGAATCGGCAGAATAGTTTCTTTAGAAAAGTAATAACAACTCGGGCATCATTGGTTGGTAAAGCTTGAGCTTCGGTCCATTTAAATACGTAATCGATAGCAACAAGAATGTATTCAAACTTAAGTGATTTTGGGAATGGTCCCATAAAGTCGATACCCTATATATCTAAAATTTCACACACTTGAATGTTGGTTAAGGGCATCTCATCACGTTTTGATATATTTCTCGTCTTTTGGCATGCTTCGCAAAGTTGAACTAGAGTATGAGCTTCTTTTATGATTGTTGGCCAGTAAAATCCTGAATCTAGGACCTTTTTAGCGGTTATGTTTGGTCCATAATGTCCACCGGTTGGTCCGTGGTGACATTGATCTAAAATGGTTTGGGTTTCTGGTCCAGATACACAAAGTCATCATACCGTCAGAACATACTTTAAAATGATAGGCTTCTTCCCAAAACTACTGGTTGAGGTCAGAGAAGAATTTGTTCTTTTGTTGGTATGTCATCCCTTTTGGTATAATATCACCCACCAAATAGTTTGCAAAGTCTATGAATCATGGTTCATTTCTGGTGTTAATTTCCATAAGGGTTTCTCTAGGAAAGTTGTCGTAAACCTCACTGTCATCACTTGTCTCGTTATTGTTAATCTGAGATAAGTGATCGGCAGCAACATTTTTTGTACCTTTTTATCTTTGATTTCTATATCGAATTCTTGTAGGAGTAGAATCCATCGAATAAGATAGGGTTTTGCATCTTGTTTTTTAAACAGATGTTTAAGAGCTGAGTGATCAGTGTGAACAATAGTTTTTGATAGTATAAGATAGGATCTAAATTTGTCGAATGCAAAAACTATAGCCATAAGTTCTTTCTCTGTTATGGTGTATTTTTTTTTTAGCTTGGTTGAGAGTTTTGCTTACGAACTATATATTAGGTGAAAGTTTTTACCATCTTTTTGACCTAAGACAGCTCCAACTGCGAAATCACTTGCATCACACACAAGTTCAAACGAAAGATTCCAGTATGGGCTTACGATCACATGAGCACATGTAAGTTTCTCTTTTAATAATTCGAACGCTTTTTGACATTTATCTTTAAATTCAAACGGAGTATCTTTTTCAAGTAGCTTAGTTATAGGTCGGGCAATTTTTAAGAAATCTTTAATAAATCTTTGGTCGTATATGTGCCTGCACTTCACAAGAAACCATGAAGGAACAAAGACCAATACGCAGTATCCAGGAAACTTTAATACGCCATATTAAATATAAATTAATAAAATATTCTGGAAGATATCGAGTGTGGTCCTTACTCCAAGAAACCCCCGATACGTCGTATCCATCTCACTCGATACGTTGTATCGACCAAATTCCAAACCCTATAAATAGAAAACCTAAAAATGGATTTTCAGTGTGCTGTATATAAAATTATTCGAGACCTTAACAACATAAGTATGATTTTTCAGAAGACAAGAAAGAGCAGAAAAGTCAAGGAAAGCACGAAATTCCATAGGAATACACTTTGTTATCTCCTATACCTAGTAAACTTGGATTTTTAGTATCATTTCGATAACTCGGTTTATTACTTGGTTGAATTATTTACTCTTGAAATGATTATACGTTTGAGGGATAATACCCTTGGGTAATAGCCATAATTAATGAATATTTAATGTTTGGTATATGTTATCTCGAAGCTTAATTATCATTGATTTCTTGTTATATAATGAATTTATACTTGGTTTCGTGATTTTGTATGCGACAATCATTCAACTAGATCAAGTGATACCGACCACGGAAGCTATAAGTCGAGATGCTCACCATATAGTGATTTAATATATCTAGACCAAATTGAACACAAATAATGACCTCTTGCTTTAGGATTAGTAAGCATAGTTTAGACTGGTAGATTACCCTTGGGATCAAAGAGTAACGTTCTTAACAATTTGGTAAAGACTTGGCCATGGACTACTAGTATATAAATTGCCATAAAGTCAGTAAGTGGGTAAAAATCTTTATGAGCGAAGGGTTTAACAAGATTACCATTGCATTAATCCCTACGATAAAATTATGAATCGGCAAATATAAGCTTTATGCAGATACGTTATAATTGTGACAGAATTCAAACCGTGGCCTAGGTCTAGGAAGAAGTAACGCCTACGTCTTAAGAATGATATGCCGCCTCGAGATAAGTATTCATTTCACTAAATAAACAAACCAACTTTCTAATTAGATTAATCATGGTTAATGTAGTTTTCTTATATTTGGCTAGACCGCTCTTCTATCTTTTTTTGTTTGCTTGCGTGTGTCATTATGTCTTAAGTTGATCTAAGATACCACAAACTTGTGCCAGTCTCTCAAGCTGAAACCCCATCCCCCTATCCGTTAGAATTAGGATTAACATAGGGTTTAACCTAAGTTTAAACATGAAAATAAGAATTAACCATAGTTTTACAATTAACTTATTTTTAGTTTAACTAAAATAATGATAAAATAAAAGATTAGTTCTTGCTTTTAGTGATCGACACCCTACTTACCACAAAACTCCGTCTGGCCGAATACACTGCCTGTTAAAGTGTTGTTTTAGGTAAAGTCGGCAAAATATAAATTTAAACTTGAACTATCATAAAATACTACCTCAAAACTATTGATCAATCTCCTTAACCATGGTGCTAGACCATCTTTGTCTAAGCGACTTGATAAATGCTTAATTGTATCTATTAATTACCCGGGATTTTGCCAAATAAAAGCCAAGAAAATGCCAAAAGGATAGGAAAATGTGTGCTTTTGTGTCTATTGTGCAGGAAAGGATAATAAAGACAAAAGTGAGCAAAATCAGTCAAAACCGACAAAGAAACGGAAAAGACAAGACAAGAGTGATGAATGAAGGCCAAAATCAAAAGCCGGATTAGCCCGATACAAGTCAAAGCTCAATTAATGCCAAGGACCAATAATGACAAATTTCAAGAAAGTTCAAGGGCTCATTTGAAAGTTTCTAAGTTCAAAGGACCAAAGTTGCAAAAAGATTAAAGTTGTTTTTCAAAAAGGAAAAAAGAGAATAAAACCACAAGGGCCATTATTGACAAATTCGAAACTTGTTTTTACACTACACTGGAGGAGATCAAACGCAGGGACTGAAGTTGCTAATTTCTCAAAGATTCAAATACACACGCGGGTCAAATTCTCCCAACCACCTCTCCAACAGATTTTCCCGCCAAAACCAACACAAACCCAACTTCACCAAAATCACTTCCCCGCTCCCTTTCTCTTCTTTACCTCGTATTTAAACTACCTCCACATCATTGCGCTTACGTGTCAACACTTAATTGGTCCTAACACCTCATCAAAAGCAATCCAACGGCCACAAATTGAAGAAGAAAGATCTACGGCTCACATTCAAGGGAAGATTCGAGAAATTTTCACTTCTCTTCTTCAATTCTCTATAAATAGGACAATTAGGGTTCATTTTTAGGAGTTAGTTAGTGAGTTTGATTTTCAGTTTGTAATTTTCCTTATTTTTAAGCATTTTCTTTTAAGTTTTTCAAATTCAGCTTTAATCACTTGTACTTTGTATCTTTCAGCTTGTACTTTGCCATTTTAAGTAATAAAATTCAGTTCTTAAGTTTCAATTGTTTTTCCTTTCAAAATTAAGCTGTTTTTACTCAATAAGCTCTCATAAGCTCTTTTGAGCTTATACTTGTTAAAAAGCTCAAATTCAGTCAAAAGCTTGTTTTAAGTCATTCAATTACTTGTTTTGTTCATTTTATATCAAAACATGATCACTTGAGGTCATTTGATTAATTTTGGAAGCTTTTGGAGTAAATAAGCTAATATAGCTTATTGAGCTTATAGCTCAGGTTTTAGAGGCTAGGTGCCAATTAGGATTGTGTTTTTAAGCCACTCACTCAACAAGAGTGGCTAGTTTCTGAGACTACAATTTCAGGTTTCATTTTCTATAATTCACTGTAGCATTTAGCTTATTCATTTAGCTTATTGTATTATCTTTGTGAATGCTTAATCATGCTTAGGATTACTAGGTTAGTTAGAGTTTTAAATGTCTTTAAATAACTGTAACTAGAATCAATTTAGACTTAATTTCTTAATCCTGTCATTGTTAGTATAAAAGGCTAGGAGAGAAAGTAGCTTATTTCCATTAATAACTATAGGTTTTTAGTCTTAAAATACATGATTTAGGATAGAATAAGTTTAAGTAGAATAAAAGGTTTTAGTAGTTTTAGTGTTAAAATAGATTTTAGATATAAAATAGTTTGGACAGTTTAGGTAAGCTAGTGTTTGGAATAAGGTGCAATTGACTTTTAAAGTCAAATTCAGTTAGTAAATTTACATTAGTCAGTTGAGTTTAGTGGTATAATCAAGTTTTAAATAGATTTTAAGAGTTAATTTGTATGATGGTACAAAGTTAAGAGGGTTTAAAAAGCTAGTGTACAGCACCATGGGAGTTATTAAGATGAAAATGTAGATTAGAATTTAAGTGAATTAAAGCATTTTAGATGAGTAATGATGTTTAATGCAGGATTAGAGACATTTATATTATATAGTAAATAAGTTCAACTTTAGAAATTTAGCCTGCAAGTTAGTTTTGGTCAAGTATATCAGCAGCTACAGTTAATACTGCTGTTGCTCTTTCATTTTCCAAGCTTCTTTCTAGCATCTATAATTAGGAGTTAGACTTTAGTGTCAAGCACCTTTGTAGAATTCCATTAGCTTAACATAGATAAGCTTTTAAGTTTCAATTTTAAGCTCTAGTGTAGTTTTTAGGTCCTTTCAAAAGAGATATAGCAGCAGCTTAAGTTTTTAGCTTATTTCCTTTTGAATTCTCTTTTCTAGATATCATTTCAAAATCCTTTTATCTAGGTGTATTCATAGTCCATAGGTTAGCTTAATTCTAAAAATTCAGCTTCTAAGATTTAGTAATAAGCTAGTTAGCTTATTAAGTTTAGCTTAAAATCAGTTAATAAGCTGAACTTGCACTTTTTGATAGCAAATCTCTCATTAATTCTGTTAACTCTTAGCTTACCTCTTTTTAGAAATACCTAGTACACATTATAAGCTCCATTTATCTTCTTTTAGTTTTAACTTTCATATATTAATGAGCTAGAATTAAGCCAAAGTCTGAAAAAGCTAGTAAACACTTAGTTTCTGTAACAGGTTTAAAAAGCTAATTTTCTAGCTTATCTAGTTGTTAAAAGTTCAAAGTGCCTTTATTAAAGTTGTAGGGGATAAGATCTAGTTTAACTTTGTAGTTTTAAGATTTTGCTGAATTTCACTTTTTAAATAAGCCAAAAATAAGCCATAGCGTAGGGTTTAAATTGTACTTTCTTGATAGTTAAAGGGTACACGTTTTCATTAAAGTGTAATTTTCCAATAGTTACCCCGCCTACCCTTTACTTTCTTTCTTTACATTGTCTACCCTAGTCTTTTAGGTATAATAAAATAGATTTAATATTTTTTAAATTAGTTTATTAAAATTAGGGTTTAGTTTTTAATTGATAAAATTAGAGCTTAATTAGTTTATAAAAATTGGGCATTTTTGTGTCATTAAATTTCTGCACACTAAAAGTAGTTAAAAAGCATTTTTCTTTATTTTTCCAGTAAAATTTGTATTTTCTAGGAATTAAAATAGGTTTTAGATAATATCTTTTTCTTAGATAATTCATAAAAAATAGAAAAATAGTTGAAATTTTTTAATTCTTTTTGTGAAAATTTTCTTTTTAAATCTAGTATTTTTGAAAAATAAAAGTAGAATTTTAGTGTTAAATTTTAGAAAAAGTTTATTTTTAGTAAATCATTTTTCTTTAGAAATTCATAAAAAATTCAAAAATAGTTAAAAAATTCTAATTCTTTTTCCTAAAATTTTCTTTTTAAATTTGTGATTTTTAGGTATAAAGTTTGTTAAAAGTAGTGCCTTAGATTTTAAATTTCAGTTTTAGCTCACGTTTTTACTTTTCGTGCATTTAAATTTCGTGTTAGTTAATTGTTTTTAGTTCATGCTATTATATTTGTAGTATAATCAAAAGTTCAAAAATCCTTTATCATTCTTAACTCGAATCCGAATTATTCCCAAATCTCAATTCACGACTTCGTTGGGACACGACCCGAGGAGTACAATACTTCCCGGATAAAAATATACATATTGTGTTTTCTTTAGTGAGATTTTTACCTTATATTTCTCTTGTTTGAGAAGTATTTTGGGAAGAATTTTCACGGGATTAATACGATATATATATAAATTTGTTGACTACTACCAAATTTTGGCGCTGTTGCCGGGGAAGACGTGAACGATTTTTGAAGGATATACGTTGAAGTAGAGTTTTGAAGACCCTTCCTTTGGAAGTTATTTTGCTATTTTTGTATAAAAAATACAAAAACGTTCATTAATTCGATTCCTATCGAATTAGTAAAAAAAATAATAATAAACAAATTTGGATACTAGCTATCCATCTTAAACCATTCCAATAAACAACAAAACAAATCGTAAGTTACTTGTGAGGTACGACGGACCTTTGAGTTTACAAACTAAAAGGTGAGTTTAAGGAAAAGTGATAGCTACTTGCTAAGAAGTCATTGCGGCTCGCTAAGCTTTTCCGCTTACTTGTGCGTACTCTTGGAGACTTATCGTGAAGCTTGTAATTAACGGTTACCAAAAATAGTTTTTCTTCTCCTTCCTAATAAGTACTAAAAATTTTAATTTCCTCCAAAAAGAATCTTCTCAATCTCAAATTCTTTAATTATCTTATGTATTATTCGGAAAAGCTAAAAATATTCTTCTTATTCCTCCTATTTGTTTAATTCTCATTTTCCTTATCCTCGATAATGTTTAATTCTTATGGCGCCTAATCGTTCAAAATCCCTTAATCAATCAAAGAATTTCAACCTTGTGAAGATTTGGTACTACTAAAAGAATGTTGTTCAATAGGAAATCTTGATAACCAAAAGATCATTGTTCCCGTCCCGAACTCTTTCTCTACAATGTGCGGTGTGTGGAACCCCGGTCGATGGTCCGTATTGTCATGGATGTACTCTTATACGTATGAAATTCGAAAAAGATTTGTTTACATATTGTGTTGATAATGGAGTTTTCCAAAACTTTCAAGATATTTCCGAGTCATCCAATGACAATACCAACGTTGTTAATGCTCCTCGAGAGCCAAGCGTTGTTGATCAAGACCCCGGTGTAAATATTTCACAAAATCCTCCACAAATCGACCATAATTGTTGCTATGGGTGCGGTGATTCATTAAATGGGATTTTTTGTCAACAATGCATTTGTGAATCTTGTGGAAAAGGTGCTCATTTCGGTTACAACTGTCCACCAAAAGATCCGATCATTTCTGAGCTGGAACCGTGTTACAATCAAAACTTTAGTGATAATAATTTTCCACAAAATTCACCGAATTTTTCTCAACAATATCTTGTTTGTGCTTATTGCGGGGGTCCACACTTTGATTACCAATGTCAGCCGATGAACCAAGAGTATTTTAATTCTCATTCTTCCGGTTTCGACCAATTTCAACCCCCGCAGTTTTCCGATGTTTATCAGACTCCTCCGGTAGCAAGTATGGAAATGCTACATGCTCAAACGGATCTTATAGAAGCTATGCAAGACTTCTTGAAGAAGTATGATCACATACCTCATAATGAAAAGAGCATCAAGTTATTGCTTGCTGAGGAGAAATTTTTGAAGATCAAGCAAGTTGTGGAAGAAGAGCAAACTCAACCTGAGTATTTGCAAGAATTGTTGCAAAGTCTTCTTAAGGATTTACAAATCCTTAATGAAATTCAACCACTTAAGCAAGAAACTCTTAACCAAATTCAGAAAGATCAAGAAGAGAAGAGTATTGCGGAACTGCTTGCTGAGGAGAGACTTCAAAAAGCTAATCAAGCCTTAAATGAAAGTCAATCTCCTCAAGAAATGAGAATCCAAGATTTGGAGATTCAGAAGCAGCAGTGTTTAGAAGAGATAATAAGAGATGGAAGAAAGAAAATAGAGGATATGAGTATCGAGGAAATGAT
>BQNB010039820.1:0-47836 GCA_026074375.1 Tanacetum coccineum | reverse complement strand
CGAGGAGGATGATGATGAAGTAGCCTTGAATGATGACGATGATGACAATAATGATGATGATGGCAATGATGATGATAATGACGATGCTGATAATCAAGACGATCATGGACAGGAATATGATGAACATGATGATGAAGAACAAGGTGATGATGATGAGCAAACTGATTCAGACAACGATGGTGATGACTTCGTTCATCTCAAGTTTTCTACTCATGATGAAGAAGATAAAAAAGAAGACAGCTTTGATCCTCGGGTTCAAACACCTTCCCATATTGAATCCACTAATGATGAAGACAGCGATGAAGAAATTCAAGATGCAAATGTTGAGGGAGATAAGATGAATGAAGATGTAGAAGTGGATGCATTATACAGGGACGTGAACGTCAATCTGGAGGGAAGAGATACTGACATGACAGATGCTCCATGCACCATCATTCAAACTACTCAAGTAATAGAAGACACTCATGTGATCATAACTCTGGTCAATCCAGAAGGTCAACAACAGAGTTCTCTGTGTCATCTGGCTTCGTTTCAAACATGCTCAACCCCAGTCCAGACACAGGTTTTGACTCTTTATTTAATCTAAACACTGAGTCAACTTCACTAGTAGATGTTCCGGTTACTACTTTTGCTGAGCCACCTCTGTTATCTGCAATAACTCTTCCTCCACCACCCACTCCTCTCATCACACATCTGCAACAAACACCAGTTCCCACACCACCAACTGTTCCAAGCTCTTCACTACAAGATCTTCCCAACTTTGGCTCGTTATTCGAATTTAACCATAGACTAAAAACTTTGGAAAATAACTTCTCCGAGTTCAATCAAACGAATCAATTTGCTGCAGCAGTTTCTTCTATTCCAGGCATTATTGATGCATACCTTGCCAACAAGATGTATGAAGCCGTCAAAACAGCTGTTCAGTTACAATCCGAAAGACTCAGAGATGAAGCCCAAGCTGAAAATGCAGACTTCCTTAACAAACTTGATGATAACATTAAGAAAATAATCAAGGATCAAGTCAAGGAACAAGTTAAAGATAAAGTCTCTAAGATTTTGCTGAAAATTGAGAAGACTGTCAATGAACAACTCGAAACTGAGGTTCTGACTCATTTATCTAATGAATCTAAGACATCTCATGCTATAGCCGCTAACCTATCTGAATTAGAGCTAAAGAAGATTCTCATAAACAAGATGGAGAGCAATAAGTAAATCCACAAATCTGATGAACAAAAGAATCTCTACAAAGCACTCGTTGACGCTTACGAAAGTGACAAGCTCATACTTGACACTTATGAAGATACTGTTTTTTTAAAAGACGTAGAGATGATGAGGATAAAGACAAAGAACCCTCCACTGGATCAAACTAGGGGTCTAGAGAAGAAGAGCTGGAAAAGAACCAGAGTCTACCAGTGCACCAAAGGAAAAGACCTCCAAGACAACTGGCAAGTCAACTGAAGGGTCCAAATCTCATCACAAGTCTGCTGGCGAGTCTGCTCAAGCAGAGGAGCCAATGCACACTGCCAAAGATTTAGAAGAACCCACACATCAGGAGTTTATTACAGAAGTTACTAAAGATCAATCTAATGAAGAGACCTTTTAGCATCCTGATTGGTTTTAGAAACCAGCAAAACCTCCTACTCTCGATCGTGATTGGAACAAGACTTTGCCTGATGCTCATGGACCTGATCAACCTTGGCTAAGCTCTTTGGCCCAGATGGAAGATATGCATGAGTCATTTAATGAGTTGATGGACACTCCCTTTGATTTCTCAGCATTTGTGATGAACCGGCTTAAAGTTGATACTTTAACTCCAGAATTATTAACCGGTCCAACATTCGAGCTGATAAAGGGATCATGCAAGAGTCTGGTAGAACTTGAATATTTCCTGGAAGAAGTCTACAAGGAAACCACTGATCAATTAGACTGGATTAACCCTGAAGGCCAGCAATATCCACATGATCTGCGAAAGCCACTACAATTGATACCTAATTCCTGAGGTCGTCAAATCATTCCTTTTGATCACTTCATCAACAACAACATTGAATATCTAAGTGGTGGTGTCTCAAGCCAAAAATATACAACTTCAGTGACGAAGACCAAGGCTGCAAATTACGGGCATATCAAATAGATTAAAGATTTGGTCCCTAACAGAATGTGGAGTCAAGTGCCAGTTAGCTATGACAAACATGCACTCTGGGGAATCTCACATTGGGGGCGAAAACGACAACAATTCTATGGATTTGCGGTTAACAAGGAATCTTCTCGTGATGTCTACTCCAAACGCATAATCATTGCTGTCACAAAGCTAGAAATTGTCGAATGGCATAATTACAAGCATCTGGATTGGATCACTGTTTGTAGAGATGATGACAAGCTGCATAAATTCAAAGAAGGCGATTTCAAAAGGCTTCACATTCAAGGCATCGAAGACATGCTACTTCTTCTTGTTCAAGGCAATTTGACAAATCTCACTGTTGAAGAACGCATTACTTTTAATGTCTCCTTGCGAATGTTTACAAGAAGCATTGTCATTCAAAGGCATGTGGAAGATCTTCAATTAGGTGTCAAAAGTTACCAAAAGAAGCTCAACCTCACAAAGCCGGATATATACAGATCAGATCTTAAACGAAGGGAAGCTTATACAACATACTCCAATCCCAGAGGTTTCATTTACCAGAACAAAGACAAGATGAATAGATTGATGTGTATTGATGAACTATACAAGTTTAGTGACGGTACACTCAATGATGTTTGGACTGCTCTTGATGATCGTCTAAAAGGAATTCAGATGAAGTATCTGCCTTAGACTATCTAGAGACAAAGTAGTAGAGATAAAACAGGAGCTATGATCCAGGCAATTGATAAACATTTAAAGACCAGGAGGATTATGCAGAGCCCGGAGAAATTTGTTGGTGGGAGACCATACGAGGGTGACTTTCGGCTACTGCAAAGGACCATATGATTTATCATATGATGTCCTCATCATAACAGGTCATTCCTCGTGAATAATAAAAACTTGTGAAATTGTATATATGTAGTGTAGACATTATGGTGATAATAAGGAGTGCTCGAGTACAAAATTTTCAAAAATTGCTTAGTAAATTCAAAAAATTTCAAATTATTGTACTCAGCACTGTCTTATATACCCTTAAATATTGAGGGGGAGCATAAAATTTCTGTTAGAGATTGTGTACTTTTGTCCCCCATTGACACGCTTTAATCAATGATATCCAAAATATCAAGTAGAATAACAATTTAGATAAATGGGGAAGAAAATGTTATTAAACTGAATCTAATTGGTATTGGAACTATGGACTGAATAAATAGAAACTACAATAATATTAAATTCCAACTCTACTCTTTTAGCATTAACTACAAATTTACATGACACAATAAAAGGGATTTAATAAGTAATGATGAAAAACACGCTCAAAGGTTAAATCTTATTGATATTATATAAACAAACACTTTGATTGAAATTTTCCACTTTTTTAGTTTTGATTGTGATGGAAAACCCAAAAAGACCGACCATGGTAATTAAAATTAATGAAGTTTTTTTTTTTTTTTTTATTTTTTGTTTTTTTTTTTTTTATTTTTTTTTTTTTTTTTTTTTTTTTATTATTTCTTTTTTTGTTTATTTTTTTTTTTTTTTTTTTTTTATTTTTTTCTTTTTTTTTTTTTTTTTTTATATAAATATAATATAAGGTGGTAGGCATAGGTATTCAAAAGCCTCTACCCAGGGATATCCACTAGATAGTGTAGAAGTCCTTAGGTATGATACAAAAGGAGAAAAGGTGAGAATCGGGAATAATGTCGACTGAGATGGAGCTAGCACTGGAATAAACCCAACAAGGTGTTAGTTATAAAGTCTCGGTAAGCATTGAAGGGGTTGAAGAATGAAAAATAAATGTAAAGATAAAGTGTGAAAAGAAAGAATCCCTCCACACACTTAGGCAGAAACCGAGTCAATACATAAACTGTCAGAAACACTAAATTGTTGTCTGACATTGATGACAGTCATGGACCCAGTGACGATATGCACAACCCTCCCTAGCCACTCATGGTCTCTTTACAGACTCTTGTTTCATTTCTCACAGAGATTACATGCATTTCTATCGACTTTCTCACTCCCAGTTAGTTGATATTGAAAAGGTGGCAGTCAGTTCCAGCCTCCGATCACTAAAACCAAAGTGCACTATTGAGTCTAGAGCCAAAAGAGATCATCCATAAATCTCATTAGGACACTTGTCAAATTAAGCTTTCTAAATCACACAATGTGAACAACAAGATGTATATTAAGGGTCCTACGCATTATCCTTGTGATTTTGCCAGAACATCCGAGTGATATCATTCACAATGAAGATGGAAATCCTGCTTGAGCCAACATCAAACAAGCTCATGGTAGGTGACTTGTGCGATTCTATACGAATCAAACTTGTGACAACTGGAAAGAAATGATGGTGCGATTCTATAAGAATCAAACTTGTTCGAGGTTATGAATTGACGATTAATGATGAATTTTGAAATGATTAACACTCTCGATGTGTCACAAAACCACTTTAGTAAGTGACATGTCGATTGATTTTCAAATCAATTTTTTATTTTAATCAGTGAGATAGTAACTCGCTGGTTCACTCTTATCGTGCTGTCTGCTTTAAGACGTTTCGATAATGAGAACATGCTGAGTTTGATAAATCTGATACACATGTGTTAGAAAGATTTGATACTTCAGCTCGAAATCCTGTTAAGGAGATTCTTCTTAAATTGAATCTACCTGATCACAAGTCGATCCTCACGGATTCGAAGGTTACTCAAACCAAACACGAGCGAATAACAAAGCCATATTCGTCCCCTACTTTATTGCTAACTATTTTAATGCAGGATACTTAAAGATGGAGGTGAAGGTACCTGATTCCAGCTGACTCACAAGATTCATAGCCACATGCTCATACCCGACCGACAAACATAAAGACATCATGAATGCTCAAGTACATGTTTCAAGACTTCCGCTACTCTGATACCGAACGTCTATCTCGAAGTGACAAAGTGTTAAAGTTAAAGAATTTCAAGAAAGATGCAACATTAAAGCTTTTCAAGTCAACAAATCAAGAAAGGTATGAGCATGTCGGTCTAGAAGTCACAAGATCACATAGTGGCAAAATTTACAAGATGGTGAAATGAGATTATGCTTGGTTGATGATTTCAAGGTATTCAAGATCACATTCAAGACAAGCTAAGGAACAAGCTCAAGACCTAAAGTCTATGATCACTACATCAAACCACAAGATTAATGATTGAAGTTAAACGAGCTCAAGACTAAAGTTAAAGCATAGTATGCTAAGTTTAAGTTTATTTAAAATGGAGCGACCTCCCTTAGGGGGAGATTGTTAGGAATACAAAATTCCTAGGAAAGTGTCGGTCGCTTCCATAGATAACTGTCATTAGCTCGTTAAGTAGTTTTTGGAAACTTACATAGTTAGTTAGCTAAAGGCCCATGGATTAACCCATGCAAGCCCAAGCCTACCATCCATTGTAAGTACATAAACACCTCTCCATGCCTTGGAGAGGTGGTTGGTTGCTCATTTTTACACACATTAATATATGTTTACTTACTCTCTCTAAGTGTTCATCCAACCCTCTCTCTCACTAAAACAATCTATTTCCCTTACATCTAGTATGTTATTTGATTAGTCTCCAATGTTAACCCTTAATTCAGCAGGTAAGCCTAATATAAAGCCTAACAAGATCTGCACTACCAAAACTCGAGGATCAAACAACATGCAAATAAGGATATCAATAAAATGATAATTCAGTAGGAAACAATCATTAAAACGATAACAAAATCATAACATGGCTAGCACTTAAGGTGCTTAGCCACTCATACTATAGATGATATAAGAAACAATGAAGGAAATCATGGATTAAATAAACATTATGTTCGTACAATGTCTGTGATGAATGATTAATACAAGAAATTAGTAAAAGTGATTTCTCCATTGTATTAATGATGAAAATATTTGAAATATTCTATCTCCAGGAGCCCTAGTAGATCCCTTGAACTCCTATCTGAATGAATGATACGAATGAGCAGGATATGGGGCTCTATTTATAGGTTTTGACTTCAACTATGGTGTAGTTGTGGGTGTGAACTACGTCATAGTTAAAGTGGCCAACTACGCCATAGTTGAGACTAGACGTGGGTTTCATTGATGACTCATGATAACTACGACGTAGTTCCATCATGGAAACTACACCGTAGTTTCTTCTAGGCAAGCTTGGTTCATTGATGAACTACGACGTAGTCCCATCGTGGCAACTACGCCATAGTTGTGTCTTTGCATCATGCTTCATTAGTCCATTTCCCGTGTCTTTCCTCTCCAAGGCTAGTAATTCCCTACAAATAAAATATAAAGAAATTAAGTATACATTTCAATCAAAATTATAACAATTACGAGCATTTCAATAGGGATTTTGATACGAAAAAGTATAAACTATTTGATGTTATCATCTACCTTCTTCCCACAACTTCTACACCTACTGCCAAACACTCCAATACTCACACAATTTCAAACAAAAATCAAAGTCATAAGGAGTGACAATGGCACTGAATTCATAAAGTCCTCATTCATAAACTACATCTAAACCCATGGCATCATTCATTAAACCTTATGCCCCTACACACCTCAGCAAAACTTAAGAGTGGAAAGAAAATAGAGGCATTTACTAGAAATGGCAAGATCAATCTAATTCCAAGCCAACTTTTCTAAACACTTATGAGAATATAGCCTTCTAGCATCCACATACCTGATAAATAGAATACCTTCAAGAGTCCTTTAAAATTAAAGCCCTCACTAATTACTTTACAATAAACAACCATCCCTTGAACACCTTAAAGTTATTGGCTGTCTAACCTATGCTTACCATCACACCAATGATAAATTTAACCCAAATTCCATACCCACAGTTCTTGTTAGATACTCACCAAACCAGAAAGGATACATACTTTATGACCTTAAGACACACAAAACCATTATAAGTAGAAATGTAATATTTGATGAAATAGTTTTCCTATTTCACACCATCCCAAACAACAACACAACCACACAACCAAACTACACAGAGAACACAGGCTTCACAACACTAATTCAAACAACACCATTAACCACTTCATATACTCACACACAACATCCAACAACACCACCATCATCTACACAACCATCCCCTTAAAATCATGCTAATCAACCACCTCATATAAACTCACAAATCCCTTCTAATAATGACTCACCACTACCTAAAAATTCTCTACTGATTAATATAACTACACCACTTCACCCAACTCCCACACAATCCCCTTCAAAAACGAATAAAGGGAAAAGAAAACAAGTAAAAGAAACTAGTACTCCCCTGGTTTGCTCAATAATGCAGAAGAAACATGCGATAATTGGTTAAATCATCCTCAAAGAATCATCTAAGGAAACTTCCTAAGAATTTCCAAGCTTCTTCTCATCAAATATAACATGTAATCAAAGACAAAGACAACTACACCAAGCATAAAATGTGCGATATAATAATATACAGTGTGAAATTAGGGTTGACTCTATAAAGCAGTATAGATAGGATGAGAGAATTGTTAAACTCAAGGTTTTGCAAGTTTATAAAAGAATTACAACTTTCTTAAGTGTTGTACAAGTTTTATTTTCAAAAATACTTAAAAATTTTGAGTTTTCCTGTAACTGGGCGTTTGACGCCGTTAGGGATACCCTGACCCCATCGCAGGTGTCGTGGTGATGGCGTCGCGTACAAATCGTGATGGCCGTCTCCACATTCTGTGAAAACTCATATTTCCCTGTACAAAATGCTACATAACAACCTGAAAATTAATAATTCAATCATATGACTCGAAACTGACACGAATTAATCTAAACAATTT
Organism: Tanacetum coccineum; assembly: GCA_026074375.1. Lineage (NCBI taxonomy): Eukaryota > Viridiplantae > Streptophyta > Magnoliopsida > Asterales > Asteraceae > Tanacetum > Tanacetum coccineum. The sequence continues at coordinate 39,903 of BQNB010039820.1, read as the reverse complement.
ATTTCAAATGTTTGAATTTGGTTCTAAAAACCAGATATTTTCCCTACACTTATTTTGTTGCAAAATACCTTTGATTACAAATAAGACGAAGTTACAAACAAACAAAGCATGATTACAAACTAATTCAAACATAATAAAACAAACTATAAAGAATTAAAACACACAAGACACTCCTAATATGCGGGAAAAGTAAATATTGGGTTGCCTCCCAAAAGCGCTTTTCTTTATTTACGAGTCTTGTAGCTAGACTCGAAGTCATACGTCAAGTTTCATAGAAGTGGTCCAGTCGATGATTTCCCTTGGACTTTCTCTTTCAGAGAGCTTTCTAGTGGTGGGGATTGACTGTAAGGTTTTGGTAAACTCCTCTCCATCTGGATCGATCAGTCTAATCTTGGCGTGCCATGCTCCATCTCTATTTTTAGGTGGTTTGTCCCAGTTAATTGGTCTTTTGATTAGGTCCTCTGATTCCTACATATTACTCTTAAGGTTAATGGGTATGGCTCCTAAAAATTCTACCATCCTTCAAAACACTAGGACATCCTTAAAGGGATTAAGCTCAGCATCCCTAGCAATTTTCCATTCTCCGGGTAAATGACAGTCTAAGAAGTCCTTCCTAACATAATAAGGGGTTCGTACGCCTACTTCGTCCGAGCTAGGTCGTGATTTATATGACTCCCTTTTCCCAAGTGTGGTCCAATATGGTGCTTCCTCTTCTCCTAGGTTGACTCCTTTTACTCCGAATACTGACCTAGTGATTCCTTCTCCTACCGCTATTTTGGCCATCCTACAATCTATAACTACGTTGGCGGTAGCTAGGAATCCTCTTCCAACTAGCAGAGGGGTTTCGGGGTCCTTCTTCATATCAATCACGTAGAAATCATTTAATAGTTTTAGTTTTCTTATGTGGACTTCTATTTCTTTAACAATTCCAACGGGGTAGGATTTGGTCCCGTCAGCTAATCCGAAAACATAGTTAGTCTCTTCTAATAGTTCGATGTTAAGCTTTTTGAAGAGGTAAAGTAGGATTATGTTTACGCATGATCCTAAATCAGCCAAGGTGTCGAAAGGTTCAGAATCCCCTAATCTACAAGGTAGAGTGAATAGTCCAGGGTCTTCCATCTTTGCTGGTATTTCTCCTTGGACAAATGCTGGCCCGTTTTTGCCTAGTTCTAAGCTTTCTATGTATTTATCCAATATATCATTGTAGATCGGAGCATGAGCTAGGACTTCGAGAACCGGTAGGTTAAGATGCAAATCTTAGAATTCTTCTTCAAAACTTAGTTCGGGTTCTTCTGGTTGTTGTGTTTCGATTCCCATCCCGGTTTGCAACAGGCTTGTCTAGGAAATGTTTGCCCCTTGGGATGTGCTTTGATAGCATTGATTGAAGTGGAGGGGTGAGATGAGCATTGGGTATCAATTGTCGGGTAAGAACGAGCAAATAAAACTGGGGAAGTACTCAGTTTTGGGTTCTTAACCGTATCGCTAGGGTAGCGTTCCTGCTATTCGATCGGTGATGGCCTTCAACACCGTGTCGATTTTGTTGGTCATCTCACTTTGCTGTTGTTTGAAATCGGCTTCAAACTTTGTTAGTCTAGCGTCTTGAGATGCCATGAAGTTGGATACCAATCCTTCTAGATTTGATTGATTGTTAAAGTTTTGAGGACGGTTGTTGAAGGAACGGTTTGGGATTGAACCGTTGGGTTGGAACCGGTTAGGTGGGTTTGAAAAGTTATTTTGAGAATTTTAGGGTTGTCTTCACTTAAGGTTTGGGTGACTTCTCGATGATGGATTATAGGTGTCACCAAGATTGTTTTGCTTGGGCTTGAAAGTATATAATTTACCTCCCGCTTCATTGGTACGCGAGGATGCGTATTCAACAAAGGCTTGCTCAGGATCTTCCATGCAATACTGAGTGTCATGGGGACCACTGCAGATCTCACATGAGGTAGTTACTTTTTCACTTGAGTAGGTTGTGTCAGAGCAAGATGGGCTTCCATCAAGCGTTGGACTAGATTTTCGAGCTCGATTAGACGGCGGTCGGATGTACTCGGGACATCTTGAGGCAAAGCGATTTCCTTAGTCGGCTTAGCAAAATCCCTTTGGTCGTACCAACTTTCGTTGTCATAGAGGGTGAGTTCCTCTAATAATTCTAGGATTCTTGAAGGTGTTGTGTTGGGATTCTAGATTTGATGAGACAAAATAAATAAAAGAATGAAACATAAAAGGACGAAAATCGCATTATAAAGAATTCTTCAGCTGGGGAGAATTATAAAGATTAGGTCAAAGATGTAAAGATAATGATTCGGAAAACAGGTTTTATCCTTAAGGAATCTAGTCCAAGTATACCTAGAGTAGTCATCTACTATGACTAAGGTGTAACGGTTTCCTCTGTATAAAGGGTATTAGGTGTGTAGGTTTGAGCATCCAGAAAAGTGTGTGTACACAAAGTGTAGAAGATGTAGACGTCTAAAGTGTTGGTGTAGCCTCAAGGTAATCAAGGTTTTCCTTGATCCCTGTTATAGTTTATTGATGTAACCGTTCTAGAGTTGATCGTCTAGAATTGGGGCTTGATGGAAACGTATGGTAATAAAACCTTGTTGAATATCTTTGTTCTTATTCCGCTTTGTTTTTATAACTTATGAACATTGATATTATCCTAGATTAAGGTCTAAACAACCTGAGCTTAAACGATACAACGATCGTTTAGTTTCCACAATTGGGATCAGAGCCATGTGGCTCTCAATCTAGGATCTACAAGGTTTTTAGAAGAAACCATAAAAACCCTAATTTTTCAAGAATTCGTTTTGTGGTTAAAAAAATTTCTAGGGTTTTGGAGTTTAATTGATATAATGATGTTTATGATCGTCCTCTCTGTCTTAATTGGTATACAATACGATCTTCAATCATTGTTACTATTAAAGGGTTTTTCTTCGCATCGAATTCAGTTTTCTTTTCGATAATTTATTTAATTCGGTGAAACAGGGGTTTTTCACAAAAACCCTAATTCGATAAACCTTAATTCGATTAAAGGGTTTTGTATTGTTGCTGCTTGGATTATTGAAGATCTTTAATTGATATATGTTGTTACTGATGGTTCCTGCTGCGTGATTAAAGATGGTTCTGATTTGTGATGAATTAGTGACACATGGAAGCAGCAGATATACGTGTGTATACATGGAAGCAGCAGGGTTTGAACCATGATTTAAGGATTTAGACATCAGTATGTTTGATGGTAATGAAGTAGCAGCAAGAAGATAATATAACAGCATGTATGTTCTTATAAGGGTTTGTTGATGTACATATGATCTTTATGCCGATTGTATATGTGACGTGGTTGGATAGAAGAGAAGACATGATTGTTTTACAACCTCTATTCGAGTGAGTAGAAGACAAATTTGTATTTTAGGGTTTCAACATAAAGGAAGAAGGTAATTTAACAAAAACAACAGGCAGCATCATAACATACCAAGAAGTCAATGTATTATTCAGTATTAATTTGTGCAAAAAGGGTGCAAACAAAAAGGGTGATCATTGTTTATGGAATTGTGTATGATCGTAAACAAAGCGATGGTAATGATCATATGATTTGATATTGGTGATAGAAACAGACATGGTCCAAGTTTAACAATGTCTAAATCTGCCAAGCTGGTTTAAAGTATAGTGGGCCGTGAGAGAAAGTGATGGGAGTTGACTATTAATAATGTTGATACTACAGCAGTTTTGAAAATGATATGATAAGCTTGGCTGCAAACGATGAGAACATTAGTACTGTCATGCATATAATTACTCTGCTCGAAGTTAGTGAAGATTCAAAGCATATATTACAATTGTTAATAGCTGTATTCGAACACACAGATTAATGCTGCTAATGTTACTCCGAGAGAATGGTTTGTAATGTTAGTGTATCTAATAAGCAATTATTGCTGCTGGTGCATGATTCGTTTATCTGGATAGAGAAGCATATTGAGAAGTCGGTACAACACTCAAACAAATTTTGGATCTTGTGATTAAAAGTGTGATGCTTATCGTAAGGGGAAGCAACAAAGTAGATATGGTTTCTTAACTGAATGATTTCATGCTTCGTAATTGGAGACAATTTGGATAAATTGGTTTATAGGAGTTTTATTTTGGTAACTCTTATTTTAGATTTGAAGTAAGTTTTACGAAGACATTACATATTTTAATCTTGAAAACAGGGTTATGGGTGTTGCATTATTTTCAATTATTACTTGCTTGAACATTAAACAGTTTTATGATTGGGAAACATGGTTTATCTAGTATTCCAGTCGGTGTCAAGGGGTGGTTGGTTGAGAGCTATCTCGAGGGTTGATATCGTTGTAGTGTAGTATAGGCAAGACTCGATGGTTGATATCGTTCTCAAGGGGAATAGGTTAAGAAGGCTTGATTACGGTCTAACATAATTCTAAGGGTTGAGGGAAGATTATTTTTGTATTTTTATATTTATAGGAAAGTAAGTAAATCATATATTTGAGAGGTTTGGTTTGGTTTTAGCTATTAAACTAAATAATAAAACTACATTACTGGTGATAACAATATAATAAAATGATTATGTTCAATTAATCATGTCTTTACACCTCAAGATTTGCTTCTCTATGGTTGTTGCTTTGTGTCACAACATAGTGATGATCTGATTGTAAATTATTCCTAAGTCAATAACGAATTACACGAACCCGCCACATATTTTAATCATCCCCATAAGGCAACGCACAAGTATGAGGTAGTATGAAGACTATTTACAAAAGCCCCCTAAGAGTATATTGAAATGCATTTGCAAATATTAAAAGTGGATCAACCATATAAGGGGCAAGGTAGTATGAAGACTATTACCCGATGGTATCCTTTCTACACAATCATGTTTCCCTAGACATATCAACAGCGATACAGACAAAAGCTGGTTTTCTAAAGCCTAACATGCATATTTCATCACATAACGAGCAACACCAACCAAGATCTAAATTAATAGGTATCATACAATCATAAATAACACAATAGTGAGTTTTAGCCAATCAATTAAAGATAAAGCAAGAACCACAAATAATCAAACAACAAGATATATTTAAATGCTTAAGAAACACTTACTTGATTAAAACATGAATTGAAGGAATTACAATAAGTGTTTATGATCTCTAAATTCTTCCTAAAAATCTTCAAACGAACTATGGTATCAGATCTCTTTTTTTTACTGCTAAAGCACACACCTAAAACCCTAATTTCGTGTTTGTATATATCGAAAAATAGCTGTGACGGAATCACTTTTAATCGTGACGCCGTCGAGAAGTAAAATTATTCTAGATCATAGTTGGGTAGTCGGCGAGCTGACGCCGTCGTGCGACTTCTTGTGAACGTTGTGGGATGAATTGGTGATGGTGTCACGTAATCTTGTGACGCCGTCTCAAACACGCTAAGAAACATAATCTGAGAGATGTGTTTGTAGGTCCGTAGTCTTGTCTCCGTTTCTTCTCCCAAATGAGCCCAATCATGTGATTTTCCTCAAATGCCTTACCAAATGCTAAAATACCTGAAAAGTGAACGATTAAGTACCTAATTTATGGGTATACATGCACTATTTAAGAGGAGTAAATGACCCCAGAAAAAGTGTATAAAATTCAAGGTTATAAATAGCGTGAAATCGTGGCGTGGCGGCATAGTCCCAAAGCCTCATTCAAGTCTTTAGCGTGAGGCTTTGCGTCAGTAGCGTTTTTAAGGCGAGGTCTCAAGGCAGTAAAAAATATTATAGAGTGGTCAATATTAGTTAGCTACATGCTTAAAAAAATTTACTTAAATTACAGTCTAAGAATCCTTCCTACCATAAATAAGGGGTTACGTACGCCTACAATTACGTCCGAGGCCCCTAGGTCGTGATTTATATGTACTCCCTTTTCCAGTGTGTCCAATATTGGTGCTATCCTCTATCTCCTAGGTATGACCTTCCTTTTACTCCGACAAACTGAGACTATGATTCTTCTCCTACCAGGCTATTGTTTTGAGGCCATCCTACAATCGATAACTACTTTGGCCTGTAGCCTAAGAATCCTCTTTCCAACTAGCAGATGGGTTTTCGGGTGAGTCATTTCTTCATATCAATCACGTAGAAATCATTTAATTAGTTTTAGTGTTTTTATGGGACTTCTAAATTTCTTTAACAATTCCAAAGGGGGTAGGATTTTGTCCCGTCACTAATCCGAAAACATAGTATTAAATCCCCCGCCTCTTCTAATAGTTTCGAAGTATAAGCAATTTGAAAGGTAAAGTAGGATTATGTACGATGAATCCCTAAATCAGCCAAGGTGTCGAAAGGTTCAGAATCCCCTAATCTACAAGGTAGAGTGAATAGTCCAGGGTCTTCCATCTTTGCTGGTATTTCTCCTTGGACAAATGCTGGCCCGTTTTTGCCTAGTTCTAAGCTTTCTATGTATTTATCCAATATATCATTGTAGATCGGAGCATGAGCTAGGACTTAGAGAACCGGTAGGTTAAGATGCAAATCTTAGAATTCTTCTTCAAAACTTAGTTCGGGTTCTTCTGGTTGTTGTGTTTCGATTCCCATCCCGGTTTGCAACAGGCTTGTCTAGGAAATGTTTGCCCCTTGGGATGTGCTTTGATAGCATTGATTGAAGTGGAGGGGTGAGATGAGCATTGGGTATCAATTGTCGGGTAAGAACGAGCAAATAAAACTGGGGAAGTGCTCAGTTTTGGGTTCTTAACCGTATCGCTAGGGTAGCGTTCCTGCTATTCGATCGGTGATGGCCTCACACCTGTGTCCGAATTTTGAGTTGGTCCATCTCACATTTGCTAGTTGTTTTGATAAATCGTCTCAAACTTTGTTATCTAGCGTCTTTGAGAAGCCATGAAGTTGATACCAAAACCTTCGAGATTTGATTGATTGTTAAAGTTTTTGAGTACAGTTATGTTTGAAGAACGGTTCGGGATAGAACTGTTTGGGTTGGAACCGGTTAGGTGGGTTTGAAAAGTTAATTGAGAATTTTTATGGTTGTCTTCACTTAAGGTTAGGGTTGACTTCTCGATGAATGGATTATTAGGTGCACCAAGATGTTTTGCTTTGGGCATGAAAGTATATAAATATTACGTCCCGCTTTGTGCATTGGTGTACGCGAGGATGCTTAGTTCACAAAAGGGCTATGCTCAGGATCTTCCATGCAATAACTGAGTGTCAAGGGGACCACTCACTTATGGCAGGAACTCACATAGAGGTAGTTACTTTTTCACTTGAGTAGGTTGTGTCAGAGCAAGAAGGGGGGGCCCTCCAATCAAGCGATTTGAACAAGATTGTTGAGACTCGCTTAGTAACGTCGGCGGATGTACTCTGGACAACTAGATGCAAAGCGATATCCTTAGTCGGCTTATAGCAAAATCCCTTAGGTCGTGTGAAAAGACAACCTTTCTTGTCATAAGAGGGAGAGCATCCATCCTAATAATTCTAGGATTCTCAGCGTTTCGTCACAAAGCATACATCAGACCAATTGTGTCAATGGTTCAATCTTGTAACAGGATTGACATGGTCATAACAAAATTGAGACTTTGAGCCAAGGTCGATACACTATAGAGGACTTTTTGTAGTAATGGGGAACCTTAAAACAGTCCATAGCATAAGATAGACAATGCTCCATGATATTGTAATGAACATCAGGATATCATTGCGGGTTATTGCTGTCCTTACCCGTTGAATAAAGATTGAACAAGGAAACGGAGAGTAAGAATCCTCCCAATTGGTATGGAATCGCTGCTAGGAAGACGTTCAAAGCCAATTGCTAGCTTTGAATTGGGAAGGGAAAATTTGAAATAAACTCAGGCCACATATCTCTATCCAATTATTCACCGTCAAGGTCCAAGTGAGTCCACAATATTTAGGAAAACCTTTAGGTTGTGTTGGTTTTGATCCTCGTGATCGTAATCCGTGGAATGATCATCCATTGCACCAACCGTATGGTGTCAGATCAAGTGGTTACCATGGGTAGTTCCCTAACGGGTGAGCTCAATGGTATTCTATGTATCTCCTCCTCGTCCAGAGGCTAGGTTTTGATAGTCTCACAATGTAGTACGGATAGGATCCTTGCCTCCCATGGTGGTTGAAACGAGAATGGGATACAGAAAACAGATATAGCACAAAGAAAAGATAACAACGAGAAAGCAAATCATACGGCCATAGGTTGGTAGCACTCAAGGTAATCAAGGTTTATCTGTTGATCCCTGTTATAGTTAATTGATGTAACCGTTCGAGATGTTATACGTCTAGAATTGGGGGGCATGATTTAAACGTAGGTAGTAAAACCTTGTTGAATCAAACTTTGTACTTATCCGCTTTGTGTTTGTATAAATTAAGACATTGATATTATCCTATGATTAAGGTCTAAACAACCTGAGCTTAAAACGACACAGACGAGTCTTGTTTAGTTTCACAATTGGGATCAGAGCCATTGGCTCACATGCTCTAGGATCGGTTACAAAAGGGGGTTAGAAGAGCGCGCGCGCAAAAAAACCCTAATTTGTTTTACGAATTACATTTGTGGTTAAAAAAAGTTCTAGGGTTTTATGGAGTTTAATTGAATATAATGATGTTTATGATCGTCTCTCGTCTTAATTGGTATACAAACGAACTCAATTCATTGTACTATTAAAAGGGTTTTTCTTCGCAGATCGAATTCATTTTATTTTTCGAGGGGGAAAATTATTTTAAACTCCTGTGTATACAGGGTTTTTCACAAGAGACCCTAATTCGATAAAACCATAGATTCGATTAAAGGGTTTTGTATGTTCTGCTTGGATTATTTGAAGATCTTTAAATTGATATATTTGTTACGTATGTCCAGCATGCGGTTGATTAAAGTATGAGTTCTGATTTTGTGATGAATTAGTGACACATGGAAGGCAGCAGATATAACTGTGTATACATGGAAAGCATGCAGGGTATACCACTTACCTCCCGCTTCATCGGTACGCGAGGATGCGTATTCAACAAAGGCTTGTTCAGGATCTTCCATGCAATACTGAGTGTCGTAAGGACCACTGCAGATCTCACATGAGGTAGTGATTTTGTTTACTTGAGTAGGTTGTGTCGGAGCAAGATGAGCTTCCATCAAGTGTTGGACTTAATTTTCGAGCTCGATGAGGCGGCGGTCGGATGTACTCAGGACATTTTAAGGCAAAGCGATTGCGTTGAACAGTTTAGCGAAATCCCTTAGGTCGTTCCAACTTTCGTTGTCATAGAGGGCAAGGTCCTCTAATAATGCCCAGGATTCTTTGGCGTTTTAGTCACGAAGCTAACCACTGGCCGATTGGTCAATGGTTCATCTTGTTACAGGATTGACATGGTCATAAAAAAATTAGACTTGGAGCCAAAGGTCGATGCCATTATGAGGGACTTTTTGTAGTAAGTCCTTGAAACGAGTCCATGCTTCAGATAGAGATTATCCATTATATTGTTGGAACATCAAGATATCATTGCGGAGTTTTGCAGTCCTTCCCGGTGGAAAGAATTAAGCAAGAAAATAAGTAGTGAGATCCTCCCATGTGGTGATGGATCTTGCTGGAAGACGTTTAAGCCAATTGCTTGCTTGATCGCGAAGGAAAAATTGAAATAAACGCAGGCGCGTTCTTTCCCTATTTTCACCGTCAAGGTCAAGTGAGTCCACTAGTTTTAAGAAATCCTTGAGGTATTGGTTTGGATCCTCGGACCGAAGTCTGTGGAATGAGCATCCGTTTTGTACCAACCAAATGGTGTTGGATCGAAGAGGTACCACGTTGTTCCCTATGGGGAGCTCAATGGTATTCCTGTAGCCCTCGTGGCTAGGTTTGGAGTAGTCTCCAAGAGTACGAATAGGATTCTCGTCTCCCATGGTGGTTGACGAAATGGATTACGAAACAATTAACACAAAGAAAAGATAGAATACGAGAAAGCTAACATGTGGAAATTAAAGTCTCACTTGAAAGGACTCAAGCTAACATGATCAAAACCTAACTATTCCCTATGCAGCGACACCAAAAACTTGATGCGGTTGTCATAAGGGACTTCTACAAGAAGTTTTACAACTCCCTAGCAGAGTACCTAACCGTTGTAGTAGTAGTATAGGCAAGACTCGGGGGTTGTTATCGTTCTCTAGGGGAATAGGTTGGGAAGGCCTGATCACGGTCTAACAGGGGTTGAGAGAAGATTATTTTTGTGTTTTATGTTTATATTAAATCAGGTAAATCTATGGTTTAAGAGGTTTGGTTGGTTTTAGCTATTAAACTAAATGATAAACTAAGCTAATGGTGATAACAATATAATAAAAAGATTGTATTCATTTAATCATGTATTACTCCCTAGATTGCTTCTCCTAGTGTTGTTGCTTTGTCACACTTGTGATGATCTATGTAATTATTTCCTAAGTCATGAACAGATTACACGAACCTGCCGTCTATTTAATATTCCGTTAGGGCAACGCACAAGTAAGGTAGTATGAAGACTATTACAAGGCCCCTAAGAGTACATTAAATGCATTTGAAATATATTAAAAGTGGATCAACCATATAAGGGGCAATGTAGTATGAAGACTGTTATCCGATGGTATCCTTTCTACACAATCATGTTTCTCTAGACATATCAATAGCGATACAGACAAAAGCTGGTTTTCTAAAGCCTAACATGCATATTCATCACAAGAAGCAACACCACTAAGATCTAAATTATAGGTTTCATACAATCATAAATGAACACAATAGGGAGTTTAGCCAATCATGTTAAAGATAAAGCAAGAACAACAAATAATCAAACAACAAGACATATTGAATGATTAAGATAATCTTACTTGATTAAAACATGAATTGAAGGAATTACAATAGGGTTTTGAAGCTCTAAATTCTTCCTAATAAGCTGTCAAACGAACTAGGGTTCGTCTCTTTTTTTACTCTAAAGCTACACACCTAAAACCCTAATTTCGGGTTTGTATATATAGAAAAATAGCTGTGACGGAATCACGTTTTAATCGTGACGCCGTCGTGAAGTAGAATATTCTAGATCTTAGGCTGGGTCGTGCGAGCTGACGCCGTCGTGACTTCTTGTGACACCGTTGTGGGATGAATTGTGATGGTGTCACGTGTATCTTGTGACGCCGTCTCCAACCGCTAAGAACATAATCTGAGAGATGTTGTTGTAGGTCCGTAGTCTTGTCCGTTTCTTCTCCAAATGAGCCCAAGTCATGTGATTTCCTCAAAATGCCTTCCAAATGCTAAATACCTGAAAAGGAACGATTAAGTACCTATTTTGGGTATACATGCACGATTTAGGAGGTTAAATGACCCCGAAAAAGTGTATAAAATGCAAGGTTATAAATAGCGTGAAGCGTGGCGTGGCGGCATAGTCAAGCCTCAAGCTTTAGCGTGAGGCTTTGCGTCATAGCGTTTTTAAGGCGTGTCTCAAGGCAGTAAAAAATATTTATAGAGTGGTCAATATTAGTTAGCTACTAGGCTTAAAATTAAGTTATGGAGTTACTAAGCCCGAATCCCATACAACCCAAATAAAAAATACTTGTAAATAAGCTCAAATCCATGAAAACTTTTAAAAGCTTTAAAAAAAGGTGCGTTATAGCGCGCTTTATCATGCCTTATCGCGCTTTATTGCACGCTACGCCTAGAGATGACGCCTTGGCCTGTTTCGTAACGTGGAGGCCATGCCTCGCGCTATGGCGCCGCTATAGCGTGCTTTTTAGAACCCTGATAAAATGACACCTCATCAAAGTCTACATGACAATTCCTCAGGGTTACACTCAAATAATAAAACCAACCTCTATCTGCAAGCTCACTAAGTCACTCTATGGTCACAAGCAGACAAATAGACAATGGTTTGAAAAACACACAACATTTCTAATCTCTCTTGGATTCAAACAGAGCTATGTGGACATTTCTCTTCTCACACTTTTTCAAAATGGCTCCTTTATTTCTCTTCTTGTTTATGCGGATGATATATATGATGAGGTGTCATTTTATACACTTTTTAGGGTCATTTAACCCCCCAAAAAATGCAAATATGCCCAAATTATGCACTTAATCATTTTTTTTGTTTTAGAATTTAGGAAGCATTTGGAGGAAAAGCACATGACTTTGGCTCAATTTGGAAAGAAACGGGACAAGAATGCAACTCTACAAGTTTTTGATCAAGTTGTGGTTTTACAGTGCGTGGAGACAGCGTCAGAATTTACTCTAACGTCGTCAATGTTCAAAGGGGACGGTGTCACCATGATTTGTGACGACGTCAAGGTAGCCGACATGAAGAAGCCCATAGATAGAACCCTTGCGACGCCGTCAAACCCTAAAGTCTATATATAGAACCATTATTTTTCTTATTTTATGTGGAAAAACGTGGAGATTTCGTGGGACAAGTTTATAGCAGACATTGTGGTCATTTTTTAGGGTTTTGAAACAATTATATACTCATTGTAACTCTATGTTCAATTGAAGTGAAGTTCTTTATCCTTTTTAATCGTTGAATATGTTTATGTGTTGTTTGATTAATCGTTCTTCGCTTTCAATTAACATGCTTGGCTAAATTTAAATTGTGTTTGCTTCTGATTGCTTGAAACCTAGTTTATTATCTCTTTTATTATTGCTTCGTGTTAGTGGTATGCGCGTTAGGCTTTATAAAACTAGTTATTCGATCTTCATATCATAGCATAGACGTCTAGGGAAACGCGGTTAGGTTAGAGGATACCTGTGAATAGATCTTCATATCTAGATCACCTTTGGGTGGATTCCAAATTAAGTATTTATTGCGCGTGAATTACTATTGAACGTGAGCGGTTTTTGCAGGTTACCATCGTCTAGGTTGTCACGTAGATAGCGGACTTGACCAACCCGCTGCTGAATTAGGGGAATACTTATACTTTACACTAATGAGGGTGACGGGCAATAAAACTCAAGACAACGACTCGGGAGTAATGCATGATTAGTTGAACACATTTGTTTAACCATACGAGTTTTTCTATCACTTTACTTTTCTGCATAATTAGAATAGATTTAGAAATAGTTTTAAGTAGTTTAATCAACCCCTCTTCAAAACCCGAGATTTACTTGCTTTCTACAAAATATAAAAACAAAAAAATAATCTTCTTTCATCTTTAGACCTTAGTATACATACGATTCGAGCCTACTCAAACTATTCCCTTAGAGAATAATCAATCCCCCGAGTCTTACCTATACTACACTACAACGATTAGGTACAATGTCTATGATGATTGTAAAACTTCTAGAGGTTTTGCAAAATTTCGCTATCAATATACTCACTCATCACTCATCAAGACCATCAAAGGGCATCTCAATGACAAGTTCAGAATCAAAGATCTAGGTCCCCTACATTACTACCTAGGCATTAAATTCCTAAGAAATACCAAAGGCTTGGCCATGACTCAAAGAAAATATGCCATTGAGCTTGTTACTCATGCTGGATTACTTGACACCAAGCCTTTAGCTACATCAATGGATCCCACAATCAAGCTAACAATGGATACTGGTGATCCAATCTCAGACCCTACCATTTACAGGACATTGGTTGGAAAGCTACTTTATTTGACTATCACAAGACCTGACATATCCTTTCCAGCTCAAACACTCAGCCAATTCCTTCAGCCACTAACAAATCTACACATGAATGCTCTGCTCAAAGTCATTAGATATGTGAAGTTATCCTTAACTCAAGATCTTTCTTTCTTGTAAAGAACAACCTTCATCTTACCACCTATTATTATAGTGACTGGGCTAGTTGTCCATTTTCAAGAAGGTCAGTAACAGGATATGGAATTTTTCTAGCCTCAAATCTCATCTCATGGCAATCCAAAAAAACAAACAGTGGTCTCTAGGTCATCCACAGAGGGTGGATATAAGGCACTTGCTGATAGTACTTGTGAAGTGACTTGGCTATAATGTCTGCTAAAAGAATTCAAAGTCAATGTCCCAACACCAATCCTTATGATGTGTGACAATGCCCCTTCTATTGCTCTAGCTTCTAATCCAGTGCATCATGCAAGAACAAAAAACATAGAGATTGATTGTTACTTTGTGAGAGACAAAATCAAAGCTGGTCAAATTCTACCCACTTTCATCTCTACTAAACATCAACTTGTAGACATACTAACAAAGGGTCTAAGCAGAGCTTTGCACTATAACTGTTTGTCAAGTTAGGCATGTGTAATCTTTACTTATTGCCAACTTGTGGGGGGATGATGACATACAAGATGTCACAACCAAACACTCCATTCAGAGCTTTCAGAGAACACAAGCTAGAAGCTTACACAAGATGAGGATCCTAATGAACAGCAGCCTAATCAAATACAACTCAATGTAGTAGACCAGTGGCGGATTCAGGAATCCGTCACAGGGTGTGCACATATTACTAAAAAAATTGATTGGATATTTTTCGGGTCGAGTGAAGTCGGGTTTTTTTATAATTGTATTTCATCTATTTGTTTTTTTATCCTTTTCTTTTTTTTCTTTTGCTTGATTGATTCGGATCACTTTACATTCTTGACCTAAAATTTTAAATTTAGTTAAACAAATTTTGAATTTAACTAATATAAATATATATTATATTATTGTACCAATGTATCTTATCAAAAAAAAGATGAAAAAATAATAACCTAACTATAATTCACCTTGAAATTTGTGAGTATAATATACTAAATAAAATAAAAGGACCCACGCATCTCCACCAACAAATTCATAAGTCTATCTATCTCTTTTTCTTTTGTTCTAACCTCTGCAACTTTCAAAACGCCATTATTGATTCTCAAATTTCTCTTCTTTAAATTTTGCTTTCATTTGTTTTAGTTGAGAACAAAAAGGGTATGCACTTAATTTTTAGTGGGTATGCACTTTATGTAAATAACCCGGTAAAAGCACAAAATTAGTTTTTTCTTACACTAGGCCAAGATTCACAGGGTATGTCTAACATGTAGATCCGCCCCTGGTAGCAGTAGCAATTTGTATTTAGAGTCAGTTAGTTGTGTGTAGTTATAGCTTATTAGTCTATTAGCTTTAGCTTAGCTGATGTAGTATTTAAACCCAAATGTAACCATTTGCTGTGTAACAATTTCATAATTCAATTCTTCATTTCACAAAATTCTCTCATTTAACTTTCTTAACAATAGTGACCACAGATTTTGAGACTAAACAGTTAAGATACTTATTTGAAAAAAACAGCATTCAGACATATCGCGTGCACAAAATAGTATAAGACAATAAATGAACTATTGTTCAAATTTACAACCTCCAGTAAATAATCGATCTAGAACTGTTGTCTAACTAACTCGAGTTGTGCGTGATTAGAGCTTCTTGAATTCGGAAAACAAAGATTGGTCAAAAATAATTAATCGATTGTATATCTATTTAGCCATTTATTTTGGGTTTATATATCAATTTTCAAAACTAAATATTAAACGTGGTAGTTTGTGTGAAGCCAAAAAGTGAAAACATAAGTCACATGTATTTTGAATTTTTTTTGTGTGTGTGTTTTTATGTCCGGGATACCAGCGCCATGCACTTGTCATGAATTATACTTTGACAAACAGTCATGACGTAGATGTTCGATATCAAACAAGTTCATGACTCAGCCGTTGGGCCCAAAATAATTTCAACTTTCTACGATTATATGTTTTTTAAGTCTATAATTATTTTGTTTTGTGTTTTTCTTATTTTTGAACAAGGAAATATGAATTGCTCAAATGTCAAAATAACAATTGTAACATAAACCGGGAAATAGACACAATGCCATTTCCAATTAAATCTACTCCACTCTTTATTTTACTGATCATAGAACGTACGTAATATCACAATCATATCTTCACATGTTTTTTTTCACGTAAAACATTAAAAAAAAACCCTCCAATAATTTGCATACAAAATGACCAAAACGAACACGACTCAACATAAAAACGTCACACTCTAGCTATTTACGACAGCACAATTCCGTCGAATTTCACCCGTTGTGCCGGTTTTCACCCCAATTTGATTCATTTTCTCCATCGACAACGCGAACTCACTAAAGAAATTTTGGAGTGATCCTTGAAGGAGTTGGTTTATAAGTGTCAATGTGTTTGAGTTTCTAGTTAAAGCTGAATCAGACTCGAACAAGCCCCTACGCTTCAGCAATAATGAGTAGTAGCTAAGATCAAAAGTGTTGCGGCTGCCGGGATCCATCTCAACTATTGTCGTATTATCGTTTTGTGTCGTGCATTTTCTTGATCTGAGATTGTCGCAATTTCACTTACGGAGAAGGGTCCCGATCACCCCTACCCGTGAAATTGTATAGACGGTTTGAGAATGATGGACAATGTGCGATTCCAATAGTATGAGCACCTAAAATAACACATAAGTAACATGAACAGAAAAAAACCAGGTTATAAGTAAAATTTTACTAATATTAGAGCTGTTTATTTAATAAAAACAACGTACCAGAAAGGCAAAATAGATCCTTTTAAAATCAAGGACTTTATTCGCGAACTTTTGTGTGAGGATAGTGATGTTATCGAATGGAGCAGGAATTTGAGCTAACGCCTCGGATGCATTAGAAAATAACCCATCTCTTCGACCCGTTGGTACTTTCCAAGAAGGTCCTCCCTTTAATGAAACCAAAAACAATACAAACACATTTAGATGATATTTACTGTCTAGTTGACTTTGTTTGGGTTGAAAATTTTCAAGTCTTACCGTCACAACAATAGAGTCTCTAGCAGCAAGAGCAATAATATCAGCACAAGAAACAATACCAGGACATGCCGCTTCAAGCAAACTCTTCAATCTATCGATAAAATCGAACCCTCTAACAGTTTGGTTTGGAGTTGCCATTTTTCTGTCTGAACTCTGAAGCTGAAGTAAAAATTCAAAAGAATTGATGCATCACAACCCTGTCCAAAACAACAACTAATAAATTTAGTAAGGGTAAAAGTTATTTTCTACGTACATAATTAGGGGTAGAATACACATTGTACATGTTTCACGTACATCATATCATTGTTTGATCTAAGGGATGTACATTATGGACCGCAATTATTTTATAACACCAGAAAACAAAAATAATACTAACCCTGACGAAACAATCATGGAAAATTGCATTTGAATACGAGTAGCCGCAAGCGATGAGATTTGGGGATATGTTGCTTTACAATTAGTCTGTATAATCTTTCGCTTTGAGGGCATGAGCTCGAATAAAACCCTGTTTGCAAATCACATTGAACCGATCCAAGGATCGATACAACTCCAAAACCAATATCCCAAATGACCAAAACCCCTTCATTTCTTTGTCTTGATTTTCACCTTCTTGATCACTTCTTTTTTTCTTCTATAGGTTCTTGAAACTCAAGTCATATATATATAGATGGAGCATACAAGTAACACCTAGATTAGAGCACATATAATATCAGATTATTGAACTAGCTAATAATGTTAAAAAAAAACTTTGGAAAGAAAGTTGGGATTAGTTACGCATGGCGTATGATTGATAGTAAATATTATTGGAGCAATATATAATACTACTACATTAGTAGTAGGCGTTAAAGGGTCAATTCAATGAACAAGCTTCACCTGCTACTATTCATGCATGACCGACAAGAGATTGAAACACAAACTCAAACTCATAAAACTTAACACACTCAGTTGCTTATGAAATAAAGAACTTATGATATGAATTGGTAGAGAAATGTTGGGTTTGACCAATATGTGTAATACATGCATGGGAGATATTCCTAGGTAGGATGATATATAAATGATGATTACATTTAGTAGTATTCCTAGTGAGATGATATATAAATGTTGATTACATTTTGAGTTAGGATCAAATAAAAAGTTTTTTTTTAAATAAGAAGGATAAGAAATAACTATAACCGCATATTCGAGATGCACCGACTTAAATTAGATGCATCTCTATAATCTTAGATGCATTATAACGCATCATAATGTGTTTTCTAGCTTTTAATTAGATACATATACGTATATTAGATGCATTTTATTTTTTTTGTTTCCTCTGCATGTGCCGAAATCATCAAAATCAATTTGCATCATCTACACATCAAGTTAACGTTCAAAACTCAAAATGGTGCATCTAAATATAGACAAATGCATCTAATGCAAGCCGTTGCATCTCAAATATGTGATTTTAGTCACTTCTCACCACTTCTTATTTTAATTTACTTCTCACTGGATCCCTACTCATTACATTTAATGTCGAGTTAGGATCAAATGAAAATGAAGAAAAAAATCAAAAGAAACAATTATCACAAATTTCAGATAAACCTATAAAATAAATGAAACTACCCTTAATTTCACTTTCTTTATTTAAATTGTGTGGCTAGAAAATCATTCTCACCCTTTTCATTTTATTTTTTCTTCTCATTAGATCTATTTTTTACGTAAATTCAAACGAATTTAACTAAACTCTTTAAATAAGAAATTATGTTATAATTGTGGACGAAAGCTAAAAACACGCTACATACTTTTCCAAAAAGAACGATGCACACAATCAACTTTGCCAAGAACTATTGTTGCAAATTAACTTTCAAATTTTTAACAAAAACACGCAATATGACCGGTATAGTACAGGTTAATTCATACGTGTTTTTTTTATACGTGGCATAAAATGGGTTTTTGTTACCATTATAAAGTCCATGACCCGGTTTGTGATATGCATCTAGTTATTCCATTCCACCTTATTTAAAAAACCCTAAATCACCAAAACTTAATTACCCCAATTCCAAACCCTAATGATGTTCAAAAAAAAATTCCAAACCCTAATTCATCATAACTTCTTGATTACTTCACTCACGAGTAACCTTAACTCTAATAACATTGCAATGGTGTCATCTTCTTCCAGTCATTGCCGTGTTTTCCCAACTCATTGCAAATGTGGCCTTCGTCTAGCTAGACGTATTTCATGGACTGAAATGAATCCAGCTTGTCGTTTTCTTGTTTGTCCAAAGACTATCTTTTAGTTTTCCCCAATTTTGAGTTGCATCCCCCCCCCCTCCAATTTAGTATTAGTTATACAATGTGGAAACTAGAAGAGGGGTTGAATAGTTTACCGTTTCGTTTTACATTTTAAAATACTTAGATTCGAGTTGTATGTTCAACCAATCAACAATATGAATCAACAATGTAAATATATAAACTAATACTAAGTAGCAATGACAACAATATAAAGAGATAAGGAAATGAACAATCAAACCAAAACGTCAAGATTTATAGTGGTTCGGCTACGAAGCTCCTCTTTGCCCTACTCCACTCCCCGAGTATCCTACTTGAGATTTCACCATGTCAACAAGCTCTCTTTAGGCGGAGAAAACCATTTACATGTCGCTTACGTTATCTTCTTTTTCACTTAAGCTAAAGGTCAGAGTCTTATTCTAGGTAGAAACGAATCTAACACTTCACAAGCATACACAATTTATGATTACACTATCGGATTTACACACAAATCCGTATCACACAATTACACAAGGCTAATTACAATAGAGATTTGTACTTAGGAAGAAGAGGGACAGAGATCATAAATTAACAATTCGTTTCTTGGCGAATCGAATGTTCTTCTCTGCACTTGATAAAGAGGGGAAGAGAGATGGGAAGAAGATTGGATCAATTGAAACAAGATAAACAATGTTAGCGTATCAAGAAATTTTGTGGAGAAGAAGGTGCCTAACACGCTCGATATGAGATTAATCAATCAATGATTAATCCCAATTTCAGGGGTTATAACAGATTCAAACAAAAAGGTATAGACATGATTTCCAACGGCTAGCTGGCGGCGGTCCTGACGGTCTCAGATATATCTGGGGGCCACCAGGCCTATAAGGGGTCCGCCACTAGACTATGCTCCTGTTTTTGTCTTTTTGTTTGGAATGTTGTATCTGGTATAGAAGCTTCCATTTTGAAGGGAAAACCATATTCAAATTTTATTATTTAAATAAAACATTTTCTTTTACTAAAAATTATTTTTGTATATTTATTTTGTAGAAATACTTTTGTGAAAATGTAATTGTTAAAAAATATTTTCTTGATCACTAATCATGCTTAATGATTTATTTGTACATACCTTAAGTGATTAATCTTAGAAATGGAATTTTACGATTAATAATTTGTAAACGTTTATTTTTATTGTAAACATTTTTACATTTTGTTATTATCAAAACGTTGAGAGGTCGAAAAATATAAATAACATTTTTAGACATTATTTGTATTAACAATCTCCCCTTTTTTGATGATGACAAAATAAAAACTCATTTTGTATAAAATTAAATGTTTCAAATTATTAATGAGTTTCATTCCATTTCTCCTCCTTTTTGTCTAATTCAAAAGGATGATCGTCGAATTATTGTAGAGAAAAAGGAGTCGACGATATCAAGACTCTCTCTTGATGTAGGCTCCCCCTCGTTTAGGGCACCAAGGGATCGATCTTATGAAATTATTGCTACAAAATAAAGTGAGAAGTACAAGTGCAAGATTATATTCCCAACTAGTAGCAATATAGCAATTCTTGCAAGTTAAACCATAAAGTAGTTTTATTCATTACCGAAGAAACTCATATAAGAAACATTTATTGCACGTAAGACTAATAAGAGATAGGAGAGATTCATACTATGACGGTATGAAGATTACAAGATAAAATAGATGAGCATAAAATAAAGACATATTTAGGCATAAAACTAGACTAGTAGATTTTTGAAGTCTAGGAGATGCCACAAGAAAAAGATAGGTTGTTAATTATTTAGGAAAATTAAGCATTCGAGAGTGCTCAATTATGGTTAGGAGGTTGTTATTGAGGAGGGAAATTGAGTGGAAGGAGCAATGATGAGAGATTTGATACGATTAAGGTCATCTTTCAATGTATCAAATAGATTTCGAGTTTCCAAGCAACAATGAGAAAACTCTAAATGAAAGTTTACTTGATCTAAAGAAGGTGAAGGGATACATGGCGAGGTAGGAGGTGAAGGATTAGTGGCTTCAATTGCTTGTTAGAGGTTAATGTCAAAGAGATTTAATAAGTGATGAAGTTCATTGAGGTTTTGAGTTGAGTTTTGTAGAGGTGAAGAGGATGAAAAAGAGTCAGTAGAGATGTGAGAGGTAGGTAGAGGCCCTTTTGGTAAAGGAGAAGGTGGTGAGGGAGGAAGGTTATGACTTTGCCTCCAAGGTTCTAGAATGGCTTTTTGGTGTTTTTGTGAGTAATCACGAGAGGATTTACTCAAGGATGACATGAGGGTTATGAAGAGAAGTGAGGAATTTAGAAGAGAAGATTTGAATATGTGTGAGGAGGATGAATAAGATGATGTTGTTAAATAGGAGAATTTTATGCAAAACATGGTGTTTAGAAAAGGAAACATCTAAAAGGTGTTTGGTTTATTTAGGAAAAATATAGTTGTGGCTGGAGTAGATAGGGACATGGGTGCTGGAAAAGAGGAGACAAGAAGAATTCAGTGACTCCTTCTAATGGCGGTCCCATAAACATGTGGCGGTCCCATATATATTTGGGGGCCGCCATATGTTTTTGGGGGCCGTTTTCTGGATAGTTATGAAATTTTCCATATTTCGCCTATTTTCTAGAGAAGTCCAAAAATAAGAAGGTAGTAAGGAAGGTTGTGGAATTTCTCATTTTTTCAAGAATCCTATATTCTAGCTAAAAAGAAAATGTATGCAATGGAGCTAGGTAGAAGCCTATAAATGACATAAAAGTCTATGAAATGTCATATAGCAATCATGAATAATGACTAAGAGAAGTCATACACGTACTAGAATATATCATAATATTATCTAGTTTAATTCTACTGGCAAGATAGTCCTAACAAGTAATCGTGTTGCATTGCCACATCTAGTTTACGTGTGATGATCAGTGTTGCAAAAATTGACCTAGGCAGCCGATTAATCGGCGCCTAGGCGCTAGGCGGGGATTAACCGCCTTGATTTTCATTAATCGGTTTGGTCAAAAATCAGTCAACATACTGATTAATCGGTTAAAAATCGAACAAAATCGGCCAAATCGGACAAAATCGTCCAACTCAGTTACGGATAGAAATCAACCAAATCGGGGATTAATCGGCCAAATTGGACAAAAATAAGCTAAACCGGGAAAGTCGGCATATATTTTCAAAATTTAATAATTATATATATATAAAATCCTGTAACATTCCGTATTTTTAGGTCATTTACGATATTATCTATTTTACTAATTATTTTTTTTGTACGCGTTTACTTTTAATTCTTATTATATAGTAAAATCGCGTAAACTAAAAATCAACAATTAACGTAAACGGACACCAAACGAATTAAATTTTTCGTCAAGCAAGCAATATATTATTTTTACGAAAGTAATAATCAACTTTTTATATTTTATTTTTATTGGTTGCGTAAAACGTTTACGTTTCGCAATTAAATACATTTAGGCATACCCGGAAGCACCAAAAACTTTTCTTACCTTCAACAAAATACCCACAATTATACCACAATTACCTAAAATTTGAAAAATATATCATATATACATGTTTTGGCCGGATATAGGGGGGTTTATACCAGAAAAATATCTAAGAATCTCTACAACTTGACATTGTAGAACACATTTCATTAACTTTGACTTTTGCAAGCAAAGCCCATACCTTGACCATAAGATTTCCTTGAAACCCTCATGGTGTCTTTCATGAACCTAGACATGATCTTAACTAAGTCCTTAGAGTATATAAGCTAGCAACTAGAGAAATAAACACACACTCTTCATTTCCTTGGTGAAACAAAGCAAAACACTCTCTCTTTTCTCCTCTTGAAGCCCACGGCTCAAAAAGCTCCTCCCACACAACCCATACAAATTTTTCTACCACTTATACAAGCATACACACAACATATCTAAGACCTACTAAGATGTTTTGAAAGTTTGGTTAAACCTTTACAAATGTAAACAAGAAAATTGGAAGATTAGGGTTTAGGGTTTCAAGATCTTGCAAGCTTTGGTTTCTATCTAACAAGGGTGAGTTTGGGTTGGATATCATATTACATCACCCATAATGGTATCTAAAACCCTTTATGTCTTTCATTTATCATTTTATGCATATATGAGTTCTATATAGTTAAATCACCATTAGGATATGTTTAACTTGTAAAAATAGATTTTTCTTGTAAACATGATTTTATGAACTTATACACATGTTATATGGATGTTATTATGATGTTATAAAAGGAATATAAGTCTTGTACACTCATG
The DNA here is from genome assembly GCA_026074375.1 of Tanacetum coccineum. Classification (NCBI taxonomy): domain Eukaryota; kingdom Viridiplantae; phylum Streptophyta; class Magnoliopsida; order Asterales; family Asteraceae; genus Tanacetum; species Tanacetum coccineum. The sequence goes on along the minus strand of BQNB010039820.1, from coordinate 16,667 downwards.
GGTTAAGTATAAAAAGTTGGTATAAGTTTATGGTTAAAAGTGTACTTAAGAAAGCTTATGATTTCATGTGATAAGTGGACTTGTTGATCTTGATGATCTTGGACAAAAATATAATGGACACAATTGACTTTTAAATATTAGACAAGTATATAATAAGTCTTGGAAAACTTGTGGTAAATTATTAAGTTAAAAGGTATATAAAACAAGTTATAAAAATGGATATGTATAAGTATTATAAAGGGGCTGTTTTGGTTCGACCTTGGTAACAGCCCTACCATGTTTTAAAAAGATAGTACGCCTCATGACGATTCCAAAATGATAAGAAACTCGAAAAACCGATTTATAACGAAAAAGATACGACGATTTCAAGTTTACGTTAAATATATACTTTTATAAAAGTTACTATTCACCACAGAAACTTATACTTTTAAAACATCAATAAATCGATAAAACTTTTAAATACGAAGACGTGCTCGAAAGAATCGCTAAAAACGGAGTTAAAACGAATAAGTTACGACATTTACGAGATTTAAGATAAACTAAATCTATAAAACAATAAAACTAAATATATAACTGTTATAAACATAAAAATCATATTCATCAGACTACTCAGATTTTGAAAATGTAATATTTTGTTAAATCGGTCTTAATACGAAGGCTATATTGTGGACGTAAAGGAAACGAAAAGAAAGGATTATGTAAAACGAGAAAGTTACGCCAGTTTTACTAAAGTATACTTATAATCGTTTTTACTTTATAAATATGATTTCACTAAAACGATTAGATGGTGATGTAGCTATATAGAATTATATGTGGTATTAGTTAATCAAAGTACTATATTACTAGGGAGTTTCATAATAACGGATTCGTTCGGAGTGTGGCGTTATCGACGAATGTTGGTGTGGATTTCGATTATAAATGTGTCATAGCTCTCATACGTCATACATGACTTTTTAATTATGATAGCCCGAACGATAGTATGATGAGCTATACGACCTATAAATAATCAAAGTGTTTAGTACTTATACGACCTATATTAGATTAGGTTGCCTTCGGATTCCTTCGTGACGCATTTTTCTATTATGATATACTTTGTGGATTACCATTCACACGAGATGAGTTCATAGCCCCCTTTTTATTACGTGATTGTTTTACAAAATCTACGGGGTGAATTACATTGCTCGTTTTACTATTGGACACAAGTGTTTTTCTAAGTGTTTTCAAAGTGTTTACAAAGTGCTATTGCTATCGATTTCTGCCTGAATTTATTGCTAGTTACTTATTGCCGTGAAGTCCTTTATTTTTCATGAACGTTAATTGCTATTGTAGTAAGTGCGAGTCGTGTTGTGGATAGATCTATGGGACTGACAATCCCCCATTTTCCTTGGGTCAACTAGTTTTGTTTCAAGGTGCATTTAACATTGAGAGGTGTTAGGTTGTTGGCAAGCTCCCTATATTCTGCTTGGGCACAAATCTAGTTAGGCTTCTGGGGCTGGTCATGAATTAGTGCATAATAAATGTTTTGGACTACTTGAATGTGTTTCAGAGTCTACTATTACTTCGATCTTGTGGTTACCCTTTTTTACGATTAACCTTATAATTTCACTCAAACTTTTGTTTGACTTTTAGATGTAATTTCGGTCCTAGGGTATGAAGATTGGAGGGGAGCCGTGGCGGATATCAATGAAGACGGATTCTGTGTTTTATCTAAAGGTCTATGCAATTTTATTATCTTTTAAAAAAACTTAAGTTCATCTTTTGGTATTTTGATAGATTTTGGTATAATATAAAAATTTTATGTGAAATGTTGAGGACTTATAATAACATATGGGACCTAATGTATTAAATTCTGATATTTTGCTTAAGCATCGACTGAAATTCTATCTTAAATCGTCCATTTATGGTCGTTTCCTATATCTTGATTGTTGTACTTTGAGTAGCACAATGTTACCATTTCCGCTGCTACTGATTTTGGGGGTGTTACAGATGGTACCAGAGCCAAGGTTATAGGGAACTGGGTCATTTTCAAAACCTAGTCTATAACCACAAAGTTTAAAGGTTTTCTTTTCTATCATTTTTAAATATAGAATCCTTCATCGCTATCTGATATCCACGCGCGCGTATTCCTTGATCCTTACTTACTTTTCCGATTGTCATTATTGTATTATATATAATCTTATATATAATACTTGGTTTAAATTCGATCCCTTACGTCTTTATTTTGACAATCAATATCTATTTCTTTCGATCAATTTCTAAATATCGATTATCCTGATTAATTTATTGATTATTTATATCATTCTTCTTTATTTACCATGTGCCTTGACTATGATTACTTTTACAATATTCTCAACGAATTGTGTATTGTGTGCCAGAATTCATGCGCCTAGGGAGATTTAAGAAGAAATATGTTAGGAAGATAGTGGAAAAGCGTGTGGCCAAAGCCATTAAAAAATATGAAAAGACTAGAGCTGACTCAAACAATGCTGGTGGATCCGGATCAACAAATAGTAAAGGAACTGTTATACCAGAGATGCATGGATGTTCGTACAAAAAATTTATGAATGGAAAGCCTTACTCTTTCAAGGGGACTAAAGGTGTAGTCGGACTAAAATGTTGGTTCGAAAAGATGGAGCAAGTGTTTGAAATCTACAAATGTGCTAAAGATGACAAAGTGAAGTTTGCTATGTGCACGTTCGAGGGTCGTGCTCTAACCTGGTGGAACGAAAATGTTCAGACTTTGGGACTTGCTAATGCTAATCAGATCCCTTGGAGTAACGTGAAAGCTATGATGACCACTGAATACTGCCCAGCAACTGAAATCCAAAGGATGGAACAAGAACTTTGGACTCTGACTCTGAAAGGAGATGATATCGAAGCTTACAGTAATCGTTTTCATGAACTAGTTATGGTGTGTCCTGAATTGGTGTCCACTGAAAGTAAGAAGATTGAAAAGTACATTCGTGGGTTTCCTAAAAGAATCAAAGGAAACATTACTTCTTCAAAGCCTGCGACCTTGCATGAGGCAATTAACATGGCCCGTGAACTGGTCGAGCAATCAGTTCAGGGTCGGGCTGCAAGAATTGGGGAAAGCAATAAAAGGAAATGGGAAGACAACTAGAGAAACAACAACAACAATAACCATAACTACAACAATAACCACAACAACAACAATAACCGCAACCGAAACAACAATCATCACCAGCAACAAAATAGGAGACCAAAAACTGTTAGGGCATATGCTGCAGCCCCAGTTGGAGGAAAGATTTATGCTGGAAATTTACCAAAATGCAACCGGTGCAACTTACATCATCATGGACGGTGTCCTCAAAAAGTGAAGCCAAAGAATAGGTCACATGGAGAAGGATTGTAGAGTTAGGCTTCAGGGTGCAGGTAATGACTTCTTGCAGAATGTGACATGTTTCGGGTGTGGTGAGAAAGGACATTTCAAGGACAAGTGTCCGAAAGCAGGGAACCAGCAGAATGATGGAGCTCGTGGGAGAGCTTACGTGGTGGTTGAAAATCCACAGCAGAATCCGAATGTGGTCACGGGTACGTTTCTTCTTAATGATCACTACGCTTGTATTCTCTTTGATTCGGGTGCTGAGAAGAGTTTTGTATCTTCTGCGTTTACACATTTTATTAATATTGCCCCTGCCACTCTAAACACTAGCTACGAAGTAGAGTTAGCAGACGGAAAAGTCATTAGCACCAATACCATTTTACGTAGTTGCACCTTAGTCTTGTTAAATCACGTGTTCAAAATAGACTTGTTGCCAACCGGCTTAGGTAAGCGTGTTGTTATCATTGGAATGGACTTGGTTGCATATCACCGGCTCTCATCGTTTGTATGAGAAGATTGTCCGTATTCCTTTCGAATGGCAAGGATTCTTGAAGTCAAGGAGAGAGGCGGAAAAGGATCTTCGTTCACTTGATGTACTCTAGGATGATGAGAACAAGCTTGATGACATACGCGTTGTCCGGAGACCTTCCCTGAGGTATTTCAGAGATCTATTAGGTTTACCTCTTGTCGAGATAATAGAATTTCACATTGATCTGATTCTGGCGCCTCGCCAGATGTTAGATCTCCATACCGGTTAGCACCTTCAGAAATGTTAGAATGTCAAAACCAGCTTAAAGAACTTCAAGAAACGGGTTTTATTCGACCAAGTCATCACCATGGGGAGCAACTGTGCTCTTTGTCAAGAAGAAGTCGGTTAGATGGAAAGTGTATTGGACTACAGTGAGCTAAACAAGTTAATACTAAAGAAACCGTTGACCTACTCCAGAATTGAATTGACCTGGCCGCTGAGAGGCGCTAGGGCCCTTTTCGTTGACCAATTACAAGGTGGCGGGCATGCTGTTTCTCAAAGATAGATCTTCGCTAAGGATATCATCAGTTGAGGAGTCCGAGAGGGAAGATATACGAAGACCGCGTTTAGAAACACCGATTATGTGCACTACACCTCTTGAGTTCACAGTCATGCCATTTGGAATGTCAAACGCAGCCAGCAATATTTATGGGACTTAATGAACCGCTGTCATGCAAGCCGTATTTGGACAAATTCGTAATTGTGTTCATTGAAGAATCTTATTCTAATCAAAGTCAGAAGAAGGAAACATGAAGTCCACTGAAGACGTTTTTAGACTTACTCCAGAGGAGAAGTTGTATCCAAAATTTCAAAGTTGCGAATTTTGGTTACAGAAGTACAGGTTTCTAGACTGTGGTCAACCATGACGGTATCCACGTGGACCCTAGCAAGGTTGAGGTCGGTCAAGAACTGGCAAGGACCCTGAATCGTCAATGAAATTCTGTTCATTTTCTAGGATGGGCTGGTTTCTACCGTAAGGTTTATTGAGAATTTCTCCAAGTCGCAAAGCCCCTCACCCTGTTGACTCAAATGATAAGACGTATGTGTTGGGGCGTTAAGCAAGATGAAGCTTTCCAAAATTCTGAAAGGAGAAACTATGCAATGCTCCTGTGTTAGCACTCCCCGATGGACCTGATGACTTTGTGGTCTATTGTGATGCATCAAAACAAGGTTTTGGGTGCGTGCTGATGCAACGAGGCAAGGTGATAGCATATGCGTCAAGACAGTTGAAGAAGCATGAGAAAAATTATACCAACACGACCTAGAATTGGGTGCGGTGTGTTCGCTCTTAAAAATCTGGAGACAGTAATCTTTTATGGACGAAAAGTATTATATACACTGACCACCAGAGTCTCCAGGTATTATTTGACCAGAAGGATTTAAATATGCGCCATTGGCGGTGATCGAGCTACTCAGTGACTATGAGTTGCGAGGATCAATAATACCATATCCGGGCAGGCGAACGTGGTGGCAGATGCCTGAGCAGAAAAGAAAGACTCATGCCTAGACGGTACGTGCTATGAGTTATTACTATTCATTCTGGATTAAGACGAAGATTTTGGAAGCGCAAAGCGAAGCTTCCAAGGATTCAAGCCCAAATGAATGGCTAAGAGGATTGAAAGGGGACAATTTGTGCAAGAGATAAATGGTGAAATTGTACTTCTTTGATCGTATCTGGATTCCATCAGTTGATAGTGTTAGGAAATTGATCATAGATGAAGCTCATACTTCTAGATATTCAGTACATCCGGGTGCGGATAAGATGTACTATGATCTGAGTGATTGTATTGTGGCCCACCCCCCATGGTATGAAGAGAGAAACCCCCCCATGGACTGAGTATGTTAGCAGATGTCTACGTGTTCTAAGATTAAAGCCGAAATCAGAAACCCTCAGGATTTCTTCAGCAACCAGAAAATTTCCTGAGTGGAAATGGGAAAAGATAACAATGGACTTTGTTTTTTTTGTCACATGTGCCTAAAAGTAGCAGACAATGGGAATGATACGTCTATGGGTCGTGGTGATAGATGACCAAGTCGGCTCTCTTCTTACCTATACGTGAAGGACTACAAGACGGAGAAACTAGCAAAGATTTATACCAATGAGATTCGTAGCAAGAAATGGTGTGCCGGTATCAACTCATTTCAGACGTGTGCGATTCACGTCACACTTATGGCAAGTTTTTCAAGAAGCATGGGTACAGACTAGTCCTGAGTACGGCTTACCACCCTAGGAGCGACGGTCAGAATGTGAGCGTACTATTCAAACGCTGGAGGATATGCTCGAGGCTTGTGTTTATGGTTTTTGGTGGCAAGGCTGGGATACTCTTCTCCATTGATTGTGTTTCCTATATAATAACAGCTAACCACACAAGCACTTATAGTGTGCACATTCGAGGCTCTGTCGGGCGAAATGTAGATCCCCCGTGTTATGGGCTGAAGTTGGAGAAAGTCAACTTATTGGACCAGAGATTGTGCCAGAATCGACTGAAATGATTGTCAAATCAAGGGATATGATTAAAGACGGTAGGTGTCGCAGAAAAGCTATGCTGATAAGAGGCGTAAACCTCTTGAATTCGAAGTTGGAGACCGAGTTGTTACTAAAGGTTTCTCCATGGAAGGGAGTGGTACGATTTGTAAAAAGGGAAAACTAGCACACGATTGTCGGATCCGTTTGAAATCATCGAGCGTGTTGGAACGGTGGCTTATCGGATGGTGTTACCCCAGGAGCTAAGCTTGTGTTCACGGACACGTTTCACTCGTTGTCAAACCTCAAGAAATGTTGGCAGAGCCAGATGTAAAGAGCCCTTGGATGAGATCGAGGTTGATGATATCCTTCTTTTGTTGAAGAACTCTTAGAGATTCGTGGAACGAGTTGTTAAGATGCTTAAGAGAAGAAAAAATTCCATTAGTAAAGGCGTTGGACTCTCGGCAAGGTAGCTGAGTATACCTGGGAACGAGAAGACCTAATTCGGATGAAATATCACATCCTTTTATACGCGAAACCCAGTACATTCGTCCAATGTCCATGTGCCTTGAGGACAAGGCTCATTTACGGGGAAGGACTGTAACATTCCGTATTTTTCAGGTCATTTTTCGACGTCTATTTTACGAGTTTTCGTGAGTGAGTGTCGACATTTAACATTTTATTTGTCGATAATAAATATTTTCGTATTTTATTATGAAAAATTTGGAGAAGAATTGATAATTTTTATTTTTGACGTTTCGCGAGTCAACGGTTGATCGCGCGTTCGTTAACTACGTTTGATGCTATCGTAAAAATTTAACGACATGTCTCGTATTATTCTTATGATCATAAAATATCATTTTATGACCGTGTCATCTTTGTTTCACCTTGGTCATAGCTCGCGTTTTAATTAATAAGATATTTTATTAGATATTTCTAAGATATTTATTCAGATAATTATCTAAAATATCTTTTAGATATTTTTCCTTTACTTAACCCTTGTTAACTCTAAACTAGAGTTTTTCTTAACTTAGTTAAGCCCTATATAAGGCTTAACTAGTAAGAAAAAAAACATACAAACACATTCCTAGGTGTAAACACAAAAATCTCTCCTTTCTCTATATACATCGCACGGCTCAGAACACCCTTACACCAATCCATACAAATTTTTACCACTCTTATACAAGCATACGTACATCATTCCTAAGACTTTCTAAGGTGTTTACAAGCATTGGTTAATCCATTTGCAAAGTATTTGGAGTAAGATTGGAAGAATTGGTTTCAAAACTAATCTAGGGTTTCATGGTGCAGCTTGTGTTTTGATCTAACCAAGGGTTTGGTTTGTTTGAGTCATCATGTCTGCATATCATCATGGGTAACTAAGACTCTTTTTGTATTCATTACTTATGATTTTATGTGTGTTATATGTTTTATTTAGCTAAATCACTCATTTAGGGTTTCTTTTATGGGTTTTGATTAAAGTGAGTTAGAACTTGTTATCTCGAAATCTTGAACAATATATGACTATGGAGCTAATATATGTAAGACATAAGATTTAAGTGTTTAATGGGTTTGTACAAAGTGGTAAAGCTAAAAATGTCTTAAAAACAAAGTTTTAAACACATTCTGAGAAAAAATTCTTAAGGGGCTGTTTGTAATTCAAATGTTACATATGATGTTTTATGATTTTATAAATAAATTGTCACAAGGATCGAGGGGTTCATAAAGAACTCGAAAAAACCGATTAATAACGAAGAAGAATACGCTATTTACAAGTTTACGATGTTAATACGTTTATAAAAACAAAAATACCATTTTTATAAAAAGTAACTTATTCGTACGAATACTTATCTTTATAAACATCAATAAAATGATAAAAACTTTCAATTACTAAGATACAGTGCTCGAAAGAATCACCTAAATCGGAGTTAAAACGAATAAGTTATGACGATTATACGATTAAGCTAATTAAGAATTTATATAAATTATTACTATTTCAATTGATAGTAATAAAGTAATATTTTCATCAGAAGGATTTTAACTTTTTTAAAAAATTCGATTTATTTCTGATAGCGAATTGTTCGAATGAGCTGTAAAGCTCATCGTTTGGAACTGAAGGAAAGACGTACACACGGGTTTAGTAAATCGAGAAAAGTGCACGCACTTGTTATTTTCTAACTTGTGCACTATTTCCTGAGGTGAATAGTGGTTCGTTCGTTTTTAATAAAACTTTTTCGCGAAACTTTATGGAATCATTTAAATTAGTACTTTATAATTTAGTTTAGACTTTATTAAATATTTATTGTTACAAAGGCGATTAAAGCATTTAAGACGTGAGTCTATACGGTGAGATAGAATACATGGTAATTTAATATCAAATTACAATTTGAACTTAATTTCACGCAAAACGTCATAACTAGATGGTGATTGTGTCGTTAAATTAGACTGATGATATTGTGTTATATAGTTAGTCAAAGTGTTTGATTACTCGGAATTTATAATTGAGGCTCCCTTCCGGATGGCGTTCCGACGGAGTTGTTGTGGATTAGATTTAAGTGTGCTGTAAGTCCTATTACATCATGTCATGACTTTTACATTATTGGTGATTTTTTTTTTTTTTTTTTTTTTTTTTTCTCCGAACGATAGTACGATATAACAACTATAAGATTATATTCAATGTTATTAATTAAAGTACTTGGTACTTATACGACCCATATTTACTTTAGGTTGTCTTATCGGATATTTCCGGATACATTTTCTGCCATTTACCTGATCTATTTCAGCATCTGCACTTCTAAGGTGAGATCATAGCCTCGCTTTTACTTACTTTACTTGCTTTATTAAACCCGCGAGGGGGTACATGCTTGTTACTAACTCTTTTACATACTCGTATATTCTTATAACAATTGTGATTTACTTTTCTATACTTTAATTGAGTTCGCATAGTCTGCATTCAATCTTTATCAAATGTTGTATTACAACCGCGAGGGAACATTGCTCTTTTACAAACTCATTATTTTACTACGTACAATTACCTTTCAATACTTTGTGAGTTCATAGCCCCCAATTTTACTTACTTAATTGTTTTAAAACTCTAAGGGGTGATTACATTGCTTATTCTTACTATTTGGCCACAAGTGTTTTTCTAAGTGTTTTCAATAGTGTTTCTTCTTAAAAATGTATGTCATCAGATTACTGCCTGGAATTTTATTTGCCCTAAGTTATCACTATTGCCAATTAAGTCCCTACATTAATCATGAACCGTCAATTGGCTATTTGTTATGTGAGCGCGAATGTTGTGGATAGATCTATCGGGACGGACAATCCCACCTGGAATGTTCTGGTCACAAGTTGACCATGGTGCATTTAAATTAAGAATACTTTTAGGTTGTTGGCAAGCATCCTATACATTTGGGGCACAAACTAGTTAAGGCTTCGGGGTCATGAGCTTAGTGCAATAATACTTATATACTTAGACTTGATGAATGTGTTTCTCTTGTCTCATTACTGTTTTGGACATCGTGAATTAATGTACTAGTCCACCTTACTTCGATCTTGTGGTCCACTACTAATATTTACTTGATTTACTGAATCACTACTTGGAGTTTCGGATATAACACTTTGAAATACTGTACGTTATTTTCTTAAAAAGACATTTACTTAAATTATTTCATCACACGCTTTTATTAAACCTATGAATTCACCAACTTTATGTTGACCGTTTTTGCATGTTTTTCTCAGGTTATTATTTGCTAGTGGAGCATTGGGAGCATTCGAGTCGCGCGGGTATATTTTTAAACGCTTAATAATTTGAGTACCACTAAATAAACATTTTTACAATGTTTTCTAATACATTACGAGTGAGACCTTTGTAAACTCTGATTTTAATATAATGAATGTGAAATTTATCTTAAAACGTCTCTTTTGAGGTCGTTTTCCGTGTCTTGTGTTTTGTGCCCTGAAGTAGCACCCCAATGTTACCATTCCGCTGCGTTGCCATGATTTTTGGGGGGTGTTACACTTGGATCCCAGGCCTTGGATATTTAAAGACAAACAATTCATTGGAAACCCTTACAATCTCATTGCGAACCAATAATAATCTCCATATCTTTTAGGCAACCGTCCATAGAGAATCCCATAGTCTGAGCTACCTTAATCATGTCGTCAAGAACTTCCAACAGAGAACCTCCCTTATGCGAACCATGAATAGGCTTGCTCCCAACAGGAGATGAATACACGTCTGCTGGTACCGTGTCCTCCATAACTCTCGAACTAAGACCAATTGACTGACATGGTGACGAATTTCTCCTTACCGACTTACTAGTAGGTCGAACAGATGCAACATCAGGGCTATCTTGATTACAAGTTGGAATATTATTGGCAGGAGTGAAACCCGGAGGATAAGGGATACTGGTTGACGAATCCGTTGTTCTTGCTTCGTTATTACGTTTGTCAAGCAAGCCGTAAATATTGAAGGGATCAGCCGAAACCTCCTTAACTTTAGAAGGTTCACCATGATGATGCTCGACACCCTGATCTTCACCATTATCACCAAAATATGTGTCCGAAACCACTTCACTATCATTCTCGTCGCCGAGATTCAGATTATTAGCCTCTTCGTTAGCCTTAATGGACTCGTCATCCGAACACAACTCTTGCTCAGGAACTTCTTTGAAAGATGGGGACCAAACAAAAAGTTCCTTGGCACGAGCCCAAAAAACCTTCCCTTTTACGATAAGCTTGAAACTTTCCAGGATGTTCTCCGTATGGCTGGTCATAATACAAATACGTTTCCTTGCAAAAAGGTCCTCATACCCGTCTTCTAGTACAACTAATTCTCCCCATTTAGACCCAATCTTTTGAAAAGTTGAACGAGACCAAGCGTTTAAGGGAACTCCTTCAATGTCGACCCAAACTATCCGCTCTTTAGCCGCAAAATCAGATTGTGCATTACAAAGGCTGCGAAACCACGAAGCTATCGCAACATGTTCCATGAATTTCAATTTAGACTTAGAAGAATTCAGCTCAATCATAACCCACAACCCTCCTAGATAGACAATGCGAGTGTTATGAAAACCCTCATTAAACAAGAGCACCTGCAAGTTATTAATGGAAGAAAATTAGAGAACTTCACCCATGACACAATTCGCGAGATCCCTGTTCACTAGGCAAGAATCGTCTAAAACCAAAGACGGTTTCAAAATAGCTGCAAAATTAGTCCCTTTAGGTCCACCTTGATGCTGGGCAATAGGCTGCTTAAGACCTGATGCAATACCAGAGGGCGCCGACATCTCTTTCTGAGGGATAGGGGCTTTAGGCCTTTCAAACCGAGCAGGATTAGCGGATAAGTGAAAACGACCAATCCAAATAGTTTTGAGATTCTCAATAAGACGATCAAAATTGAGAACTTTGATGAAACGATACAAAAAGCGAAACCACTTCTCTGCTTTAGTTCTCATGTTAGGATAATGAACACATCGACCCACGGTGCCATACCCACTACACACCTTCCAAAGTCCCGTCTTGAGGCATCATTCAGGAAAGTTAGATATGAACACGACTTTGATATCTTGGCGTTGGTCAAAATTGGATTGAAGGAATAGTTCTAGAAACGGAGAAACCCATGGCTAAGCGGAAATGAAATTAAAGAAAACAGAATATGGAAAAAATTTAAAGGAGGACACCAAATCTTAACCCTAAGATTCCCAGGATGAGAAAATCGTCATTACACAACTCGATATGAGAATCATCAAATAATTGAATGATCCCAATTTCAGAGGTTATAACGAATTCAAACACCAAGGATGAAGGGGATTAGATCGGAGGTTTTGGGGAGGATTTTGATCGCCACCGCCATTTACTTTCGTTTGTTTGTTTTAAGAATTGATTCCCAACTAAAAATTAAAGTGTCTTCATGCACTTCATTTCGTAACAGACTTATTTTGTAACTGTCCCTTTAAGTGCATTCATGTGATCTATTTGTAACGGTTCATTAAACATCATTTAAGTGTCAATAAGTATCTATTCTAAACTTCTAAACTATATTATGATGCATTTAGGACATTAAGCTAAATAGTAAAATTTATAATTAAGACATTTTAACTTGTTTATTAAAGAAACTTTTAAAAATATATGAATATAACACATGGTCATAGTAACATTAACAGTCCATTATATTCTGAAAATTAAATATAAAATTGTAACGTTCCATTAAAAATAAAGTTGTAAATTTGTAACAGTCCATTCTCTTTAAAAAAAACACAAAGAATTATCTCTCTCTTTCTATTCATATAGCTTCTTAACGAATTTTTATGTATTAAAAAGCTCATTTAAACATTAGTAACCGTTGTATATTATTAATACAAATCCAACGCAAAATTCAATATAAAAAACAGGTTCTCTTTCCTCTCTTTACCTAAAAACACACCAGGCTTTCTTTTTAAAAGTATATGCAACAAAAAAACGTTTGAAATTCAATGTTTTTAATAAAGCTCAAAAAACATTTGGGCCTCAAAAAAAATTTAAATTTTTATAGAACCATCACTTAAACAAAAGATCATATGTTTCTTATTAACCTCTTTATGGCCTAAAAAATTTCCTCACACAATGCTTATTAGTAATTATTAATAAATATATATTCAACCCCTCATCAACCTAGCCACGTATATAAAGTCAATACACAACCAAATCTTTAAGTACGCAAACATATCATATCAACAACGTAGATAATAAAAAATTGAGTTCAACATTCTTACTAAAAAAGTACAATTAAAATTATCAATGTACAAAACATATGCATAATCTCTTATCATTTTTTTCCTTTTTAAAACATAATTAAATGAAGTTTACAATTAATTAATGATATTTTTAAAATATCTCTCACTCAAAAATAAACTTAATATAACACATGATACAAAATGATAATGCATAAATCATCTTATCTTTTTTTTCTTTTTTAAAACACTACTAAATATAATTTACATGACGGCGGGTCATAGAAACTAATCTTTTTATGTAGGTTAGACTTCTGACACTTAATTTTTCTACCAAGCAAGGGACACTATGTTCGACTACAACTAAGCTATATAGTCGCCATCAGATGACTAATAAAACGTAACTCTCTTTGTTTAATGTTACAGGTATAAATATTACACATCCAAACAACTAGCAATAGTTGTGACCATCGTTTTCGTATCGTCGTTGCTCCGTGATGCATGAGTTGTCTGCCATTTTTTTTATGAAATAGTGTGCGGTAAAGTTGTTTCCTAAAGCTTTCTATATGCGTAAAGTTAGCATCGTGAGAAACATGTAACAACTTAACAAAAATTTTGATTATAAGGTACCCGCCGCCGTAATGCGCGGGTACCCTGCTATAAAATCTTTTTATAATGTTACTAAATTCATAAGAAAAAACAAGCTAATTTTCAATAATAACCTTTGTTGAACATTTTTTTTCCTTCTATAAATGCAATTCATCAAAAAGACATTGCTATGGCGAAAAATATAATCACACGGGTACCCGCCGCCGCACTGCTATTTGGTTAATAAGTAGGGGACCATTTTTTTGTTTTGAGTTTTTCTTATGAAAGAGTTAATAAGAATTGAATAAAATTTAAAGAAATAGAATTGAATAAGAAATTAATTTAATTTTATTGTTTAGTACCGTGAGAAAATTGAAATGAAAAATAATCATGAAATATTTTTCTTTATTTGAGAACTATACAAATAAAAACGATTATATTATGATAATTTTACTATTATTTTTTTTAAAATGGTTTAAGCACCTGATGTTACACAAGTATTTTTTTCATAAAATTTTCTTAACAAAATTCACTATTTAGTAAAATTTTAGATTGAAGCAGTATCGAGGAAAAACTTAAAAATTACAAAAAAGAAAAAAAAAATGTGAAAATGACTTGTGACTAATACCAATAAAGTTTGGGCGGCGGTGTGTTTGGACCTCGTGAATTAGTTGGCAAAAAAGTGGAAAACCATGGTTATCCAAAAACGCAAAAAAAAAGTAAAAATAATAACTCATTTCTCAAAATTCTTTACAAATTTGATGGAAATAAGGGTAACCAAAATCACACTACAATTTTTCTGCATATCTCAATCAAATTCACTTCAATTCTTCACTTTTTTATTTCTCTATACTAAACAATGAAATTTAATCCAATTCTTTTTCTTTTATTTATTTTCTCTTTATCAAACATACCCTTAGTTGTTGAGGAATACCTGTCTTTAGAAAAAAAATCACACAAAGGAAATTCACTTTAATCACACATTTTTCAAAAGCTTTAAAAAAGAATTAAAATCACACTTGTTATAGAAAATGTGAAAAAGTTTAATTTACCTTTTTTTTACTTCATCTCTCGCTAAAAAAATGCAAAATGTAACATTATCTAAACGGTTTTTCAATATTCTTAACACTTTAAAAAAAACTCTTTTCTCCTCAAGGAAACTAAAACGGCAAACGCAAAGTTTTGAATTAGTTATAACACTTAATTAAATCTTAGTCCTGTATATATTAACGTTTTACCAAGTACACATTTTCTGATATTTTTTAATACTTACATTTATCTCTTTCTATATCTCATCACCTACAACTTTCTTCTTTCCCACTCAAACACATATCTACCTCTTTCTCTCTCTAAAAACTATAAAGCATGCAATCCTAATCGGGTTTGATTTTGGGGTTTTTAAAAGCTGGGCAAGCGCATGCATCTTTGATCGGGTTTGATTTTGGGGTTTTTGAAAGATGAGGTGTGTCACATGCAACTCTGATCGTCTTTGGTTTTTGGGGTTTTTTGAAAGGTGAAGTGTGTTCTTTGTTACCAACTTCAAATTTGATGTTTTTCTGTTTAAGTTGATTTTTATGGTCCGTTGTTTTTGAAATCGTTTTGTCTATTACGCGATTGGGATTTAATTAAGAGTTATAATTATAATTATTGTGTTTAGTTTGGATGCTTTCGTTTATGGCCTGCGTATTTCAGTTCGTGTTGCTTATCAAGTTGTTTGAACTTTATTGTAGGCTTTACATATTGCAACTTTTGTAGGTTGTTGGATTGCGATTGTTGAAATTGACTCGTATCTTGGCGGGGCATCACGAGATCGTGTTTGCAGCCGCTGTGTATTGGGTATCCTTTTATTTGACGAGGTGTCATTTTATACACTTTTTCGGGTTCATTTAACCCTCAAAATCATGCAAATATGACCAAATAATGTATTTAATCGTTTTTTTGTTATTTTAGCATTTAGGAAGCATTTGAAAGAAAAGCATGTGACTTAGGCTCGATTCGGAGAGAAACCGGACAAAATTCAAGATTGTGTCTTCACAGGTCGTGGAGACGGCGTCAGGATTTACTCTGACGTCGTCAATGCTAAAGAGCGACGACGTCACTACATTTTTTGACGATGTCAAGGTAGCCGACAAGAAGAAGCCCATAGAACATTCAGCGGTCTGACGGCGTCAGGAAACCCTAGTGATGCCGCCAGGACCCTAAATCTATATATAGAACCATTTATTTTTCATATTTGTGTGGAAAAAGGGTGAAGTATTCGTGGGATAACTTTGTAGCAAAGGTTTTGATCGTTTTAAGGGGTTTAACCCTTTGGTACTCATTGTAACTCTATGTTCAATTGAAGTGAAGTTCTTTATCCCTTTTAATCATTTAATATGTCTATGTGTTGCTTGATTAATCATTCTTCGCTTTCAATTAACATGCTTGGCTAAATTAATTTGTGTTTGCTTTTGATTGTATGAAAACTAGTTTATTATCTCTTGGATTATTGCTTCTTGTTAGTGGTGTGCGCGTTAGGCTTTAGAAAACTAGCTATTTGATCTTCATATCATAGCATAGACGTCTAGGGAAACGCAATTAGGTTAAGAGGATACCCACATTCTAGATCTTCATACCTAGTTTGCCGTAAGGGTGGATTCCTAGTTAAGTATTTATTGCGCGTGAATTTACTATTAGACGTGAGCAATGTCTGCAGGTAACCACTGTCTAGGTTGTCACGTAGATAGCGGACTTGACCAACCCGCTACCAGATTAGGGGAATACTCACACATTACACCAATGAGGATGACGGGCAATAAACCTAGAGAGAACGACTAGGATTGTTAACAATAATAATTCACTTACTATCACGATCCGAAGGTCAGGGAGGATAAAAGAAATAAGTTGCCATATTAGATTAGAATGAGAGAAAAGGGAAAAAGGTGTGTGTTAGAGAGAAGGAAAAATACTCACACTCTTATGAGATGGTTACAAATGAATCCTCACCCCTCTTTGGAAGTAAGGAGGGGATATATATAGCCTTTGTGTCGC
>BQNB010039819.1:0-47836 GCA_026074375.1 Tanacetum coccineum | reverse complement strand
GGTCCTTTGTTGTATTTATATTATATATAGATAGATTTTAAGGAGTAAGTTTTAGCGAGTCATTTACACTTAAATGATGTTTAATGGACCGTTACAAATGGACCACATGAATTCATTTAAATGGACTGTTACAAAATAAGCCCGTTACGAAATGAAGTGCATGAAGACACTTTAATTTTCAGTTAGGAGGCTTTAAATGGCCCGTTTTTTAAAGGATTTTAATGTTGGCTGTATGCATGAACTTTCCGAAATAAGTAATCTTTTTTACTTAAAATTTTAAGACTTTTAAAAATAGAATGGGCTAAATGCTTTATAAAGTAGTATAGATTGTTAGGATTTTATTTATGTGACGACATTTACACAATTGCTATAGTTAAATATAGTACCATACGCAGGGACTAGAATATGCAATGTTGTATAGTTATACATCGTATGGACTATAAATACCCCTTCATGGCTTCCATGAAGGGGTGAGACTATTGTATTCATTTTGCACTTTCATTCCATTTTACACATTTATTTCTCTTTCTAGTTTATCTCTCTACAATATGGCTATCTTATGGTTTGAGTCTCCCCGACCTCCGGATCATTTATTATTTAGATCTTACATATACTATGAGCACTATTCGTGTTGAGTACGAGTGGGCACCTTTTAGATGATCAAGTTTTTAGGTTTTTGGTCATGTCCTAGATGAATGTCTTAAAAAATTGTCTCAGATGTGTTGCATAATTTTGAGAAGCCTACACATGATATTAGAGAATTCGGTTGGTTCAAAGCCTAAGTCTAATTTCATTTATCGACCAGTCCAATCTACTAAAAAGATGGACAAGGCTCATGCAAAACCAAAGGTAATAAAGGCTAATAATGCTACTACTTCTAATTCTAATTCATTTGATGCTTTAAATAACTTTGTGGTGAGGATGATTGTGGTTGGAACAAGTGGAGGATAATGGGAAAAATGATATCAAAACGAGTGTGCCTAGCAGCTCGTACTACAAGCCTCTTATTGGCGTGTATTATTCTGCTCACGGGTCATGACTCGTGGCATATGGTAGTCTTAATACTAACCCTATAGTCGAAAGGATTAATAAACTCGAAAAACAAATGCTGGATGGAAAGCTTATGTTTGTGGATGATTATGGGAAGCCACTAAGTAAGGTTGATTCTGATCCGGTTGATTCGGATAGTGAAAGTGATGTTGAAGTGGCTTACGATGAGACTGCTCAATTCATGGCTACTGGAGGTGCAAATGATGCAAGCTTATATGAGGACGAAGATTATGACATCTATGATACTTTTGATATTGAAGGTTTAATAAATCAAGAATTGACATTCTGTGATATAATGGACATTAATTTTTGTAGGCGTAGAAAAGATAGTTTATGTTTGGTGTCTTTATGAGTCAAATGCAAGCTAGTGTTATGTGGTTCTTTCCTTTGATAGGAGTAGTTTTGTCTTGTTATGTATGCATGACCGCCTGTGTAACGGGTTCAGATGTGAGTTTCACTCACATCCTATGTATTTAACTCCTTTTCTGGAGTAATATATTTACCGGGTGAAACTCTTTACAAAAAAAAGAGTGTTGTTAGCTTTAAAAAAATCCGATAAGTATAAAGTGTTTGGATGGAAAACTGTTTTCCTTCCTATGGAAAAGCAAGCAAGCAGAAAAGAAGAAGAAAAATAAGCAATCTCAAACATTCTTTTGATTTCATGTATACGGTTGAAAACGTAGAGTTTTATACATAAACAAGCCAATTAATCAAAACGCCATGCATATTGACATTAATGTATTTCTGGACTTTCTTTATGAAATTAGTTGCAGGCCTCTTCCTGGCCTCAAGTCTTTAACAAACAAAATTAGAACCCAAAAAGCAAAACCCGATTCTTTCACGCAATTCAATAGTTCACCTCAAATGCTCTAAATTGTTGATATAAATCACGATCCATGATTTCAAACAAAGGTGAATTCATGAAATATTTACCAGTATCAACGTTTTTCTCATTTGTGTCCATCGTCATAATTTTTGCTCTCTTAGATATATTTCCAAGAAACATCAAATTTTGGTTTTAAACATTTACGTCATCTACAACAACGAGTGTGTAGACAAACCAATACTTTATATCTTAACATCACAGATTCCAGAATCACAAACCTCTTGTTTCCACATGATTACAAATGTTGTGTTTGTTAGACGTTTTCATCCTGTTTGTAGATTCGGTCGTTTCAATATCTATATACTCCTATATACACATTGTCTCATCCAAGGAGAACGATATATAAACTAAAAGCAGTTTATGAAAAGTACGATTATCATATTGTAGATTCTATTGTTGCAACATCTAAATACTCGTCTATAGACATTGTCATTTGTCTATATACGATTCTTTAAATGTTGTCTATATACGTTTTTTTAATATCCTTGGATGGAAACAACTTTACATATCGTTCTCTTTGGATGAGACAATGTCTATATACAATTCTTTAGATGTTGCAACGATAGAATCTAAAACCAAGATGCAAATGTCTAGCAAACACACCATTTAAGATCATGTGAAAACAAGTTTGTGATTTTGGAATTTGTGATGTTAAGATATAAAGTATTGGGTTGTCTAAAACATTCATTGTTGTAGACGTAAATTGTTTAAAACCAAAATTTGATGTTTCTAGAAATGTATCTAAAAGAGCAAAATTTATGGCGATGGACACACGTGAGAAAAACGTTGATACTCGTCAACGTACATGCGAAAACATTTTCATTGATAGATCATCTAAAGCTTTCCTCTTAATAGTTTCAATTGTTGAACCATAACATGTGTCACAAAGTTTTTTTGAATGTATTATGTGTTGCTTTTGTGACAAAATAGATTGTCGATCATCACATTTATAATACAATAGCGCGCATACAAAAATGTGTTGCCATATACGACAACGTTTTCATTGATTATATCCATATAAATATATACAAATATGTTAAGTATAAATTCTTTTATAAGTAATGACCTTAATATCGTGATTAGAATTCCATTGTTGATATTTTTTTTTGGTATCTTGGTGAAAATTTACTGATGAAACAAGTGGTGTTAAAAGCGCAAACAGACACTTAATAGACCTACCAAATTAAAACTGTTGTTTGCTAACTTACGATTATTTGTCGAACAACAATATATCTATTTATAAACTAAAAGTATCAGACGTTCGTTGGATAGCACAAACGACACCTCATAAAAGTTGTTACGTGACGATGGTTTTCCAGTATGTTTGCACTTTTAACACCACTTCTATAATTTATTGGAGGAATAAAAATACTGCAACATACCTCTTGCTCATAAGAAGATTTGGATCATACTATACGACAAAGCACTTGCGATTCCAATCCCATACCGTTTCCTGGTACGCAATTTGTATCTTCAAATTTACGCTCCACATAATATTCAACAGGGTTCACGCTTTGGTCACTAGTAGGATTACAAAAACCTTTAAGAAACATTGAACTGGACAACTCAAGGGGTACGCATCAACGTTATTGATTGCATTTTACCCTTGTTAACATTATTGATTGCATTTTACCCTCGTACTAATTTCATTTTTTGTATTAATTAGTATTGACAAAAACTGAAAATTTAATAGTCTTGACTGTTAATTCACTGATTATTTGGACGTACCCAATATATGGTGTGGATGAGTAGGGTCCTTTTGAAACAGACAATATAAAACAATGAAACTGTATGCAGTGTTCAAAAAGTAGTAACGAAACTGTCTAACCATGAACCAAATAAAACGACTTATGTAGTCTCAATTTGTACACAATTAACCGAACAGTATCAAGAACACAAGTCTTTCAATTGGTCTAATATGAACTTTTTGTACTTGTGTTCCTGTGGGTGATTTATTAATGCAAGTATATGCCTCTTTTTTTATATATAAAAAAAACTAAGAATATACATTTGATTGTTTTTCTATGACATGTTAAAAGCATCTTAACGTGAACAATCCACAATCACTACCAATGAGATTACGTACTGAGCCAAATCAAGCATTTTCAAAACTTATGTGCAAGTGTGTGTGTTACCCGACGAAATGTACGAGAAATGCGTTTATTTGTTATTTACCTTTTGTTCTAATCATTTCATTGGTGCAATCAACGTTGAGATTTGATAATGTTATTTTTTTTGGGTAAAGAGTTTTCCCGGTAAATTTTACTGTATTACTCGAAAAAATATTTAAGTACAAAAGATGAGGGTGTGTACGAGAAATGCGTTTATTTGTTATTATTATTATTTTTCTAATCATTTAATTGGTGCAATCAACGTTGAGATTTGATAATGTTGTTTTTTTCTGTTAAAGAGTTTTCCCGGTAAATTTTACTGTATTACTCCAAAAAAAAATTAAGTATAAAAGATGAGGGTGAGTCTCACATCTCCGCCCGTTACATAGGCAAAACTACTTCCTTATAGGAAGGTACACAAAGTGATTAGACTACACAAGAAACAATAAATTATTTCTTCCTACGACCTCGAACTCTAATATCCAAGTTATCACATGTATCTTGAAGCTTGTCAAGAAGATCCTGACTTTCATACATGTCATCATCATTCCGTCCATTGTTCCAGTAAACTTTAAGTTCCAAATCCAACCGTTTCTGTTGCCATAAAACGAGCCATATTATTATCCACTGAACAAACCTCATCATCACTATCATGATCTCTCGGATAATCAACATTTTTTAGAGGTTTACCATTATCATCAACAAGAGTAACTTTTCCTTCAATAATGAGTTTTTCCAACTTACCAATTTTATCGAGTAGTACTGGTACTACTCTTTTCGACATTCCAGAACGAGATTCCACTCGAATTGGCCCTGTTACTAACCAAATTAGAAGCCCACCCCCATTGGTACCCAACTCCTCATCATTAACAATCGAATTAAGCACATCAAAAGGGTTTGAATTACTAACCTATTTAGTAGGCTCCACACCTTTCTTCTTATTACCGCTAGTGTTGACAGTTGGCTTTTTATCAACAGGCCTATATACTTTTGTTGATTTGAATCCCATCTTCGAACCAACTGGAACTCCTCTAGGGGTCTGGCTAGGTTTCTTCAAGTTCTCTGCCACACCCAAGCCTGGATTCTTGGGACATTCCTCCTAGATATGTAACACCCCCAAATAGGGTCGTAGCGGAATATGGGTCTGAGAGTGTTACTTCATAGATCAATAGCACAAGATATGAAAACGACCTCTAATGAGTCATTTGAAAATGATACATTGGATTTAATAAAATTGTTTGATACAAAAGCTCAAAGCTTCACTTGTTTATCCTTGAAAATGTAAAGATTTTAATACATAACAAATATATCCCAAATGTAATGCACATAAATCTTTAAAGTAATGTGACTCTAAAATGATGACCATCAATGTATCCCTGTTTCTTGTACCTTATTGACCTGAGAAAAACATGCTTTAAAACGTCAACATAAAGTTGGTGAATTCACAAGTTGAAGCAATGTATAAAGTAGGACCACAAGATATCAAAGTGTAA
Organism: Tanacetum coccineum; assembly: GCA_026074375.1. Taxonomy (NCBI): domain Eukaryota; kingdom Viridiplantae; phylum Streptophyta; class Magnoliopsida; order Asterales; family Asteraceae; genus Tanacetum; species Tanacetum coccineum. The sequence goes on along the minus strand of BQNB010039819.1, from coordinate 42,296 downwards.
CACATGTAACACATACAATATCTCAAAATGTAATTACGAATGCACTAATCTCATGACACTGAAGCTACAACATATATGTTTGCAAATTAATGCCAATAGTGTGCCCGTGTAGATGTTCAACCCGCAACATCCAAATCCGACATGGTATACGTCCGTTGTTTCGGTACCCCAGAAACTAGTGAGCGCTACTCACCCGAACGGGAATGTCAATCCCAAATAGATCTATTCATAACATTCACGCTTACAACCATTAATTAACAGTTCATGATTCATGGGCATAGTGAGTTATAGCTACTTAGGCAAATTCGTAATTTGTTAAAAGTTTACTTGCGTTCAAATGTAAAACAATGCATGTTTCTCATCCCAAAAGTTGTAATCATTATAATTGTATAAAAATAGAGCTATGAACTCACCTCAAGTGAATGATTGATTATATAAATCAAATAAGTGAAATGTCTCGCGGAATCCGAATGCAACCTAATTAATTATAGGTCGTATAAATATAATGTATTTAATATAAATACAACATAATAAGTTATAAAGTTACACCACCACCTAATAGTTTTTTTTAATTTAAAAAGTCGAAACAATATTTAAATCGTATTTGTTAAATAAATATCTACGTACATGTATCCGTAAAATAAAATATTATCTTTGTCCAACAATTGATTATTTGTTAATAATACATGATTTAATATTTTTATTGATTATATAATGATATTATATAATTAGTTTAGTTGTTTTATAAAATAATATTTATAACGTTAAAAACATATATAAATATTATATAAATGTTACTACAATATTTCTTAACGTTTTTATAGTCTAAACGGATCCGAAAACACTCGTAAACCATATTTTAAGTTTCTAACAGATTGTTATATTTTTATAAAAATTTAGAAAATTGTTTATAAAAATAAATTAGTTTTTTTTGTAATTTCTATTTATCCGAAATCTTTACAAACTCATAACTCACTCGTTTTAACTCTGTTCCGCTTGTTCTTTATATGTATGAAATCGTGACGAGATAAACTATTCAAATAAAATACTCACAAAATTTTTAAAAATCTTTGCCAAAACAGTAAACTCAAATTGTTTTTATAAAACTATTTTTATAACTTTAAATTTTTCAAAACTCATAACTCCTTCGTTTTAATTTTGCTTTTAGAGTTCTTTATATGCACGGTTTTCTATTGAGATGATCTATCATAATAAAATATTTATGAAATTTTATCAGTTTCGAATCAGTGCCAGTTTTTATAAAACTATTTTTATAAAAACACTTTTATATATTTAATTATCGTAATCTCATAAAATTCATAACTTATTCGTTATAGCTCCATTTTTCAAGTACTTTATATGCATGGAATCCTCATAATATGTACTATTTAAATCAGTAGGGTTTATATTTTATAAAATTTTGAATCTACTCAGAATAATTAAAATAGTTCGTATATATATATATATATAAGATTTATAAACTAGTTTTATAAATTATTACTTGATTAAATTTGTACAAGTCCTATAAATTAATTAATACCACAAGTCTTACATATTTTGGTTCCTCACTTTGTAAATTAATCCGCACTTGTATAACATATGTTCTTGCATTTTAAACATCATTTCATCATAGTTACTTATGTATTCGAATTATGTACAAGCTTATTTTATTTTATAAACTCATAAAACAAACCCTAGATGGTGATTAACAATATAACGTTTATATAAAGTATGAAAATGAATAACTTGAAAAGATTAGGGTTTATGTTAGACCTTGTGATGATGGATGAAGATGATATACAAATCAACCCAAGTATTTAACCCTAAATACTTGCAAGAAAACCCTAACTTTCTTATTGAAACCCTAATTTCTTGCTTGAACAAACCCTTGTATAATCATCACCTAAGCTTCCAAACCACCTTGATATACCTAAGATATTATACCTAAGAACACTTGTATACATATAACCTTTGTTAAAATCAAACTATGGAAACCCTAAAAAACTAATTTGAGCCGTGAGGTGTACAGAGAAAATAAGAGAGTGTTTTAAAAGTTTACATGCAAATGGAAATAGTGTTTAAGTCTTACCTAGGACCTTATACTTATAGTCAAGAGTATTATGCTAAACCACGGACTAGGAAGTGGTATTAGTACCTGTTAAGTCTTACCTAGGACCTTATACTTATAGTCAAGAGTATTATGCTAAACCATGGACTAGGAAGTGGTATTAGTACCTGTTGTAATGTGCCAATTTATGAAGAAGTGGGATTTAAGGTTGTACTTGGTAGTTTATAACTAGTTTGAGGTGATACTAGTGGGATTTAAGTTTTATTTCTTGTGTTTATAAGTTGTGTAACCGGCCATGTGGTTTATGGAGTGCAAAATGGTATAATTTTTGGGTATTGGGTATAAGAGTGAGTATTTGTTTGAGTATAGATAGGTATAGGTGCTTCCGTATATGTCTAAATATATTTTATTGCGAAACGTCAACGTTTTACGTAATCGATAAAAATAAAATATGAAAAGTTATAAATTATCCTTGTAATAATTATATAACACTTGCTTGACGTAAATTTTTACTTGTTTGATGTCCGCTTAGGTTGAATGTTGATTTTTAGTTTACACGATTTAACTAAACGATGAAAATTAAAAGCAAACGCGTAAAACCCTAAAAATAAATAATGGCAAGTATTGAGTCGTAAAATGACCTGAAATAATAAATTGTTATAGTTTTCCCCCGTTATAGGAGCCTTGTTCGCAAATCTCAAGATGCGACACTTGTCGAGGGTGCGGTTTTTTTTTTAGTGAAGTGATTGCACGAGTTACTTCTTTCGGAATTGATCTTACATTCCCCATGTGAACTCAGGACCTTTCTAGAGTTCCATCGAACTTGATAATGGGGATTACGGCTTTGCTTTTACCCGTTTGACTTCACGATCATTAATCTATATTGCGTTCTTTTAACGAAATAAAGGTGAACTTATCATCAATGTGGACATTTCATATTAATCCCGAAAGCATTTTGCCAACGGCTCGTCGTGGTAAACTTGTCGTCAAATTGGATATTGTAGAAAAAAGTGCTATGAACCCTACTTAGTTGTCGAGGAAGTTCTAGTCTCTAAGCAACGGTTCCCAGTTTAGCTAACACCTTGAAAGGTCCAATATACCTCGGGTTCAACTTTCTCCGTTTGCCAAAACGGATAACCCCTTTCCAAGGTGATACCTTCAACATGATTTTGTCTCCTTCTTGAAATTCTAAAGGCTTACACCTTATATCGGTGTAACTCTTTTGGCGATCACGTGCGGCTTGAATTCTTTGCTTGATTTAAACAATCTTCTCGGTTTGATTTAAACAATCTTCTCGGTTGTCTCATGGATGATTTCTGGACCAGCGAGCTTAGTATCTCCGACCTCGACCCAGTAAACTACCTCGTGTGGGATATGACATTACGACCCTAAAGTGGCCTCAATAGAACAGCTTAATGCTAGTTGATAATTTGTTCGTATGAAAACTCAATCAGTGGTAAGTGTTTATCCCAACCATTTCCAAAGTCTATCACGCAGGCGCTTCCTTGTGTTTATAAGTTGTGTAACCGGCCATGTGGTTTATGGAGTGCAAAATGGTATAATTTTTGGGTATTGGGTATAAGAGTGAGTATTTGTTTGAGTATAGATAGGTATAGGTGCTTCCGTATATGTCTAAATATATTTTATTGCGAAACGTCAACGTTTTACGTAATCGATAAAAATAAAATATGAAAAGTTATAAATTATCCTTGTAATAATTATATAACACTTGCTTGACGTAAATTTTTACTTGTTTGATGTCCGCTTAGGTTGAATGTTGATTTTTAGTTTACACGATTTAACTAAACGATGATAATTAAAAGCAAACGCGTAAAACCCTAAAAATAAATAATGGCAAGTATTGAGTCGTAAAATGACCTGAAATAATAAATTGTTATAGTCTTCCCCTGTTATAGGAGCCTTGTTCGCAAGTCTCAAGATGCGACACTTGTCGAAGGTGCGGTTTTTGTGAAGAGATGCAGATACTTCTTTCGGAATTGATCTTTGCGTTCCCATGTGAACTCAGGACCTCTCCTAGAGTTCCATCAAACCTTGATAATGGGAATATGTATTTTCTTCAACCGTTTGACTTCGCGATCCATAATCTCCACTGGTTCTTCAACGAAATTGCCAACGGCTCGTCAGATAAACATTTCTTCAAATTGGATATGTGAAACGTGCTATGAACCCTACTTAGTTGTCGAGGAAGTTCTAGTCTCTAAGCAATGGTTCTCACTTTAGCTAACACCTTGAAAGGTCCAATATACCTCGGGTTCAACTTTCCCCGTTTGCCAAAACGGATAACCCCTTTCCAAGGTGATATCTTCAACATGACTTTGTCTCCTTCTTGAAATTCTAAAGGCTTACACCTTATATCGGTGTAACCCTTTTGGCGATCACGTGCGGCTTGAATTCTTTGCTTGATTTGAACAATCTTCTCAGTTTTCTCATGGATGATTTCTGGACCAGAGTAAACAAGTGAATGACACTTACGACCATAAAGTGCCTCAAATGGGACAGCTTTAATGCTAGTGTGATAACTGTTGTTGTATGAAAACTCAATCAGTGGTAAGTGTCTATCCCAACCATTTCCAAAGTCTATCACGCGGGTGCGTAACATATCTTTGAGAGTTTGGATGGTCCTTTCACTTTGTCCATCGGTCTGCGGATGGTAAGAAGTACTCATATCCAAACTAGTACCCAAAGCTTTTTTAAATGCCCTCCAGAAATTTGACGTAAATCTACCGTCATGGTCACAAATGATTAAGACTGGTATCCCGTGTCTCGTGACTACTTCTTTTAAGTACAATCTTGTCAATTTGTCCATAGAGTCATTTTCCATCATCGGTAAAAAGTGTGCAGACTTGGTAAGATGAACTACAATTACCCAAATGGTATCATAACCATTTGACGTCCTTGGGAGCTTGGTGATGAAATCCGTGGTAATATTGTCCTACTTCCATTGAGGAATCTCTGGTTGCACCAATAAATCAAATGTTTTTTGGTATTCAGCTTTAACTTTTAGGCATGTCAAACACTTGCTAACAAAAGTGGCAATATCAGCTTTCATGTTAGGCCACCAGTATAATTTCTTCATGTCTTGATACATCTTGTCGGAACCTGGATGAACAGAATATTTTGACTTGTGGGACTCATGTATAATCAAAGTCCTTAGGTCACCATAGCACGGCAACCAATTTCTGTTATTCAAACACATCGTTCCGTCAGCACGCGGTTTCAATTTTTCCTTCCTAGGGTTGTCTGATTCCCTTGAATTTTTAATTAGCATACCTCTTACATCTTCAGCCTTGAGGTTTTATGGTTTTCTTGCCTCAGTCTGAGCTTCCAAAATTTGCTTGGGAAGATCCAAACCAATAGTCATAACTAAGGCTCGAACCTGTAATGGCTTAATTTATTCTTTCTTGCTTAAAGCGTCAGCCACTACATTTGCTTTCCCCTGATGATAACGAATTTCATAATCGTAATCACAACGACGTTGTCTCATGTTCAACTCTTTCTGATCAAGGATGTGTTGCAGACTTTTGTGATCAGTGAACATAGTGCACTTTGTTCCATACATATAGTGCCTCCGAATCTTTAGAGCGAACACTAGTGCTCCTAACTCCAAGTCATGGGTGGTGTAATTCTTCTCGTGAATTTTTAGTTGTCGTGATGCATAAGCAATCGCCTTCTCGTTTTGCATTAAGATAGCACCTAATCCTTTATGCAAAGCATCGTTGTAAATGATAAAGTTCTCAGCTCCTTCAGGTAAAGCCAAGATAGGTGCGCTACACAGTTTCTCCTTCAATAACTGGAAAGGTGCTTCTTCCTTGTCACCCCAATCAAACTTGACCTTCTTCTGAGTTACCTGGGTCATTAATTTGGTGATCTTTGAAAATCCTTCAATGAATCTTCGATAGTTACCGGCAAAACCTAAAAATTGACGGATCTCCGTTGGTGTGTTAGGAGATGCCCAATCTTTAATTGACTCGATCTTGGCGGGATCTACGTGAATACCCTGACTGTCAATCACGTGATCAAGGAACTGTACTTTTGGAATCCAAAATTCGCACTTAGAGAATTTGGCATACAACTCCTCCTTCTTAAGCAACTCCAAGATTAACTTGAGATGCTATTTGTGCTCTTGCTTGCTCTTCGAGTAGATCAAGATGTCGTTAATAAAGACAATCACAAAAAAGAAATGCAATATAATTATAGTAATATTAGTTATACTTAGTATTTAATTAAATAGTATTATTTACGTAGTACTTAATTATGTATACGTATGATCACGTAAGGCACATAATCACGTAGGATCACATACTGGTTATAGTCCAGACCTAGTTAAACTACGTGGTTCTCTATAACCTTGGCTCTTGATACCAATATGTCACATCCCTAGATGGGGCCTGGACGGAATATGTGTCCGGAGGCGTGACTTAATTGAACATCTCATGTACAAAGCATAAAGAACGACCTCTAAGGGTACGTTTTGAAAATAAACACCGTTGCGTAAATTTAAAATAATAATAAGTTTTACATCGATCAAATTTAAAAGATTTAAATGACAATACGCGAAAGCTTAAATGAATTCAACAACGGTATTTAAAGACAGATAAATCTCTGGTAAACCGGTACAGGCAAATAGACTTCACATAAGTCAAGCAACGACATCCATGCTAAGCACCTGAGAAAAACATGCTTAAAATGTCAACATAAAGTTGGTGAATCATAGGTTTAGTTAAACGTTGTTATAGTGGACCACAAGATTTTCAAAATGCATGCGGCAATTATAACAGATACAACTTTACATAAAGAGGTATTTACGTTGCACTAAGCTCATGACACCGAAGCTAATTATGAACGTAGCATATAACATGCCAAATAATTGCTTGCCCTTACAGGTGTTCGACCAATGACCACCTAACTAGATTCGACATTACATATATCCCTTAGTCCTTGGACAACTCGAACTAGTGAGCATTACTCACCCGAATAGGGATAATTATTCCCAATAGATCTATTTATTCACTCGCGCTCCCTCAACCGGTCCTCCGGTCAAGAAATTAAGAGTTCATGATAGTTCAGGCAAATAGTGGTCTAAACGCTACTTAGGCAACACGTAAACAAGGAAATCTCACGTATAGTACTTGTGTCCAGTTTTAAAAACAAGCAATGTTTCTCACCCCAAGTTATAAAACATTTATTCAAATCGAGTAAAAGAGTAGGGCTATGAACTCACCTTGATGATAAGGTAAAGAGTACACGTCAAAAGTAAGGTCACTCGGAACGAATGAAGGTACACGGGTATGACCTAGAAGAATACGGGTTTTGATTTAGTCTCGAAAAGTTAACGTATGTGATTGATGCATGAACGTTTATTATTCATTTTTGGTAAACGTTATTGTGTATTAAAAACATTAGTGATCGATTTTTATGAAAAGTCTTAAGTTGTAAGTACGTACGTATATAATATTATATTAATTATATAAATTGTGACACCTCGAAAAAATGTAGAACTTTTATCCCGTTATGCAAAGTATGTATCGCAAACTATTTCAAAAGTATTGTTATTTTTCCAATAAAAGTTATCTTTCAAGCGACGTACAACATTTTGTGCTAGTCAAGAGTTATAATAACGCGCATAAATCATCATTTTTACGGATCAAAAAAAGGGGTACTTTAGAGATACTGTAACAATAAAAATCATATTTTTTTTACGCTACGCGAAACAAAGTCGCACGACCATATTATTTTGTGAACCCATTCATACTACAATAAATACAATATAGATGGACAAGTGTATATACGTTACTAAATCAACAATACAACTTGACGTTGCATCTTCTAAAAATTCAAAAATGCAAACTATTATTTAAGTCAACCAGAAGATATGAATTCAAAATGGACGAACCAACATCATCATTTGCATCCTTGCATCTCATGTCCTACAATTATTTGAAATTGTTCACATGATATGTCTTGTTCCAATTTCATTTCAATTTACCAAATAGTAGCTATTCCTTAAATAGTATTATAGAAAAGGTGATCATCACGAATAGTAACAAACAATAACAATGTATATGAATTATACCATTCACATGCATGATTTCAGTAAACTAGTAAGCACTTTGTAGTATAAATAGGCATTCATGCACGAGCTATTTCCATCACCCTAAAATTTGAAAACAAATATTTTACAAGTCAGTAGGAGTAAGTTTTCAAGAGCTAGTGAACGTCGGGTTTGGAGTAGTATTAACTAAGGGGTAGGTTCAAGTTCCTCGTTGTCATACACCTCAACCCATTTAGCAATACTTGGACACTCGTAAGCTTCCTTTTCTTTCTTTTTACTAAGCATTTGTCATGCTATATCAATTTCCCTTGTGGCCTAGCGAACGACCATCAGCCCAATACACGTTTAACCTTGACTAACTAAACAAAAACTTTGTATTAGCATGACATGCTCACGATCTAGGAACCATGCATGGTTAATATACATACGCACGCAGAAAAACTTTGATCGTAACATGCATGGAGTGACTATGTACAATAAACTTGTAAACGAAGTATCACGCATGGAATAACAACCTGAATCAGACCTTGTAAAAGCCACATTAATCTTGGTAAGCCGGCCAAAGGCCTCAACCATGCTTAGACTATATATGACACATATAATGCACGCATGCCTTTTGCTTACGCACGCATACAAGAGTCCTCACCTCATACATAAAATAACGACTAAAACCAAACTTGTAGAATTCCCTCCCGTGTAGAAAACTAGTATCGAAACCAAAATAAATTATAACAACTTTAAAACCGATACAAAAAAGGAGACGCATCAAAATGCTAGTGATTTTGATTTTCATAACCAAGCTGCTGCCTGCTATGGTGGTCTCGTAACCATGCTACTGCTACCATAGTTTAGTACCCAGCCAATGTTGTTGTGGTTTCGGGCTCGTTGTGGTCTGCTAGCTATGGTTGAGCCCATAAACTTCGCAACTGATGCTGCTACTGCCATGACCTTTTAAGCTGTGAAACAACACCACCTCGCTCTTAGTTTCGACTTTTGCGTACCTCATGGCCAACATTTTAGAAGTAGAAACATGCGGGTCGACAAAGGGGTCATAGTTAAATTATAAAAGGTGCGTGGGTGCAAGTAAAGATGCCACGACAGTGGCCCTAAACCCCCTGTTGGTACTGCGAAGAAAAGCAGGAAAACAAATGAAGACGGCTAGAATTATACGGGTTTCATGGAAAATAGCTATACATGCATGCGTTTACAAGAATACCAAGACGAAAATATGCAAATAGAAGAGAAACTAGTATATATATATATATGTATATATATATATATATGTATATATATATATATGTATATGTATATATATATGTATATATATACATTGGTGGTCTTTGTTTGTTTGCTTCGTGCGAAGTATTAATGGAAAACGAATGCGAGTATTAATGAAAACGAAAATAGTGAGTTTACAAACTCACTGTTGTGGCAGAAAAAGTGAAAGAAATAGGGCAGGTCATGAAGTGTTTTTCAAGCACACGTGATAGATTTTTAGATACAAATGAATGCAATTTTTATTGAAAAGTTAGACAATTGACATAAAGAAACATCTATATTATTTTCGCATATAAACCTCGACATATATAAATACTTCACGCGTAGCTATCGACTCTCAGTGCGAGCTCCAAGTAAGTTGGCGGTTCGTTAAGGAGTATATTTATTTTGACGAATATGGTTATCTTAACAAGTAAAGTTATTTAACGAGTATACTTATTTTAACAAGTATAAATTAGAAGTAATACATTTTAGTTAACACTAAAAATATTTTCAAAAACTTATTTGAGCTTGAAATATGAATAAAAGCATGAAACAAAAGAATATTAAATATAAGTACATAAATTATAGCAAATCAATTAACGATGACGAACAAACGTGATGAGAAGATATATGTACTTAATAACATACAAATACTGTTTACATTTATAAAAAAATAAAATCATACGAACTTGTAAATGTAAGGGTGACGCATAATAATATTAACAGATTCTGTATGAGTGCTAATAATTTTAAAGCCATTCATAGAGCCAACGGTTTATTCAACACCTTGAAAACGTAAAACGTCAACTCCTAAACGACCAAGCCTTTGACCAATTGCATAATGCATTGCATATGTTTAGAATATAGACTCAGACTTTGTCATAATTATTTAGGTGTGTGACTGCGTTACTTTCGACGTGCATTGAATTATTATCAGTTTTCAGACGATTTACCAACAAGGTGAGTTTTCATAGCCCCTACTCTATTATTTTAAATCATCTTTTGGGGTGAGAACATTGCTTATTTTAAACGTGTGAATACAAGTACAATTACTCATTACTGATTGGTCTAAGTCCCGATTTAACCCAAGTTGCTATTTGCCCGATTTACCATGAACAATTAATCTTTGTGAGCGCGAATGTTATGGATAGATCTATCGGGATTGACAATCCCTGTTTGTCTTGGACTAACATTAGTCAAGCAAACATAGTTTCATCTGAGTCAGATTATGGGTGTCCCAGGTTAGACACCTGCAAGGGCATTCATTTATTGTTGGTATATGTTAACGCTTTGGTGTAATGAGCTTAGACAATAGTAATGCAATTTATATGACTTTGTATTTGTTATATCATCATATGCGGGTGAAATCTTGTGATTCATAAACACTGCATTTTCTGCTTAATCAAACCTATGAACTCACCAACTTTATGTTGACACTTTAGCAATGTTTTCTCAGGTATTAAGAATGAAGATGCTATATAAAGTCTCATGCATTACAGTCATTTTCCAGTTATCTGAAGATCACTTGTACTATTTAAAAACGATGTTGTAGTATCTATTTTATGCTTCCGCTGAATGTTAAACGATTTATTACTTCCTAATTCAAGTGATCTGTATTCTTAAAACGTCTCATATAGAGGTCGTTCTGCTATTTCTTAGAAGCATGATATTCATTAAGTCACTCTCCCTCGGTTGCCATTATACTCTGTAATTTTGGGGGTGTGACAGATTGGTATCAAAGCCCTGCGCTATAGAGAACTAGGTTGCATTAGGTAGCACTAGACTATAACTACTTATACTAGCTTAACATGCTTATTATGCTTCTATTGTCTGTCATTGCTGATTTCTCAATATGGGGTACATAGTAATCAACAATCAAGGGAGTACATATATATTAAAATGGGATACATGTGAAATAGACATATATGAGATACATATACTTAATATGGGTTACATGTGTATTAAACATATACATATACTTAATATGGGTTACATGTGTATTAAACAGGCTTAACTATGCGTATTTTGAAATATACCTATTACCTTATTTCATAATTTCTTGTCTTTTCTATCTAACATGACAACCGGATGAATTGAGACACACCGATAACACTACACTGGTACTTCCCAGACTCCCTGGACACCGAGAGCGCGAGCGCTGTGTACGCACGAGTGCGAGCGCCGTCCTACTCTAGGATTACTTATTTTGCCATCTGTATCACCATTTCCCCCAACTATCAGACGTACCGCTCGTATATCTATTCCACCTATTAAGCCAAATCTTGCTGAACGTGCCAGAATTTCTGCTATTAACCTTGATGATTATCAACTTGATCCTGTTACTCCACCACCCTCACCTTCATCCCCATTTACGATGGCTGCTTACCAGCGGATGATTCTGCAACAGACCCCCACCCAGAGATAGTGACGTGTTTCTAACAGAAATAGGTCCAGAATTCGTGCCTGTACCTAAGACACCTTGACCGTAGCACAACGCGCCTTTAAAGGACAGTTGCATACCATTCTCGAGGACATGTACCGTTACCCAAATGCCTATTTGGAGGAGTTAGAAGCATTCATGACACTGTGGGATGTGAACCCCCGAGTTGAGGAAAGTTCGTTGGAGACACTATCAATGGACGAATTGATTGTTTTTCGGGTTTTTTTTTTTTTCAACCTTAGGCCAAATTTGTGAGGGATGCGGAGAAATCGCGCTAGTAATGACTCATGGGGGAGAAGCACGACAAAGAGGAAGGAGGCTCTCGAGGAATGGTCTAACAATCTACCGTACCAACAACTAGTTATAGTTCTGTCTTTGAATAACCATTCAGCTATGGACATTGTCACGGCTAGTAAACTCTTGTATTCCCGTACTCTTTGAAATAAACATCGTGTTTTCCTAATAATAACAGTATTAATTCCAAAGACATGTCATTTGTAGTAACATGACTATCTTTACGCATATAACTTTTATACATGTCATAATTGTCATCTTCATTGTCCCTCTTATAGAAAATGGCACCCCGAACGACGCCCAACTGTCAACCGGAACCCTCCAGTCAACCGTTCGAGCGCGCGCATAAACAAATGTGGATATCCAACAGTGGCATTGAACTCTAATGCCAACCGCTCAGTGCACAAGAGTTGCTGAAGCACTCGCAGCTGCCGCTGTGACTCATGCTGCAAGCACTCAAGAAGAGAACAACCTAGGATCCAACTCTTCCCAGAACAAGACATGCAACTACAAGGCGCGTTCCGTTCACAGTTATGCCATGAAAACTTCAGGTACTGAAGGTGCTGTAGGCTTAACCCGATGGTTTGAGAAACTAGAATCTCAATTTGGGATTAGCAACGTTGCAGAAGGTGACCGAGTCAAATTTGCTTCTAGCACACTGCTAGATGGTGCTTTAACTTGGTGGAACGTGTATGTTCGTTGTTACTCTCGATACCGCTCATGCAACACCTTGGAGTGACTTCAAAGCCATGCTCATTCGGAAGTATTGCCCCAGGAATGAAATCAAGCAAATGGAAAATGAATTGTGGAACTTAAAAGTAAAGGGTACAAACCTTACTGCCTACAATCAACGTTTCCAAGAACTCATCATCTTATGCCCTGAAATGGTACCCAACGCCGACCGGTTGTGGAACGGTGGGTCAGGTCAAGGGGCTAGGGGCCTTTGACATCAAGGGTAACGTAACATCAAACTCAATACCAGGATAACTTTCCTGGCGCAAAGCAATTGAACATGGCATCATGGTTTTGCGTGTATCAAGTTGTCCAAGAGTTATGAGAAAACTCGGGCGACAAACGAAGTGAAATGAGAAACCGCTACACCACAACCCCAACAACCCAACAAACACTAGCAATCTCAGCCCAACAAATCCCCAGAGACAGCAAGGGTGTTAACTGCCGGACATAGTTCTTAATGTGGCAAGTTACCTCACTGAGGAAAATGTGGAACGACACCAGACACATCACGATGCATGCCCTCCATGCTTGTTACAACGATAGGCGCAGGCAAACCTAGAGGCCAAAGACTGCCGAGCTCCACCTCGCCTTGCAAACCAAAGAGGACCCGGAAGCCAAGGAGGACAGGGCAGTGATGTTACTTGTTTCGGATGTGGTGAGAAGGGACATTACAAGAACAAGTGTCCAAGCAATGGGAATCAAGGCGGTGGGAATCAAATTCGAGGCAACCCGCAAAACCATCAGAACAATCAAAGGCAGAATCAAGGGAACCCTAAGGGAAATAACCAAGCATCAACCAGTACTCAAGGAGGACGCAGGGCACCTGGCAGAGTGTACAGCCTATGTGCTGAAGCTGCGGTGAAAGACAACAACGTGGTGAATGGTACGTTCCTGATCAATAATGTCTATGCTTCAGTACTATTTGACACTGGTGCGGATAGAAGTTTTGTGTCTTATGCTTTCAGTAAATATATAGACGTCACTCCTACAACCCTAGATACTAATTATGATGTGGAGTTAGCCGACGGAAAGTCACTAACCACAAACACTATTTTAAGAGGGTGTACTCTTAACTTGCAAAATCACCTGTTCGAAATCGACTTACTCCCTATAGAACTAGGAAGTTTTGACGTCATCGTCGGAATGGATTGGATGGCCGAACATCGCGCAGAAGTTGTGTGTTATGAGAAGTACATTCGTGTTCCGTACAGAAACGATATGCTGATCATACAAGGCGAAAGGAGCGGAATTAAAAGCGAATCGAGATTAGAAGTCATCTCGAGCATCAGGACACAGAAGTACATCGACCAAGGATGTCAAGTGTTCTTGATTTCACATGACAAAGGAAGAGAAAGGCCGAAACCCAGAGAGTCGGGGTTAAAGAAGTCCTATTGTCAGAGACTTTCCGGAAGTATTTCCTGAAGATTTGCCAAGATTACCCCCGACACGCCAAGTAGAATTTCACATCGAGCTGATACCCGGAGCTGCACCTGTTGCACGGGGGGGGGGGCAACCGAAGAGGATCGAGCTTGCACCTGCAGATATGAAAGAGCTAGCCGAATCAACAAAAGAAGCTTTCTGACAAAGGTTTTATAAGAGCAAGTTCCCTCTCCGTGGGGAGCACCTATCGTGTTTTGTCAAAAAGAAAGAAGGATCTTTTCGATGTGTATCGATTACCGAGTGCTGGAGTGAACAAATCTTAAGTGAAAAATTGTTTATCCCTTACCAAGGATCGATGACTTATTCGATCAGTTGCAAGGATCCAGCATCTACTCAAAAATTGACTTAAGGTCAGGTTATCATCAGTTAAGGGTTAGAGAAGAAGATATTCCCAAGACTGCTTTCAGAACACGATACGGACACTATGAGTTCCGAGTTATGCCTTTTGGGTTTTGCGCGGCGCGCACGCACCTGCGGTGTTCACGGATCTCATAAACCGTGTGTGCAAACCATACTTGGATAAGTTTGTGATTGTGTTCAATCGATGACAACTCCCATATACACCGCAAAGATAAAGAACATAAAGAACACCAGAAAACTATTCTGAGTTGCTAAGAAGAAGAACTGTATTCCAAGTTTTCTAGTGGTGAAATTTGGATCAATACGTAAAATTCCTTGGTCCACGAGATTGATAGCAGAGGCATTCACGGGTGAGAGGACCCAACGAAGAATGAAGCTTTTAAGAATTGGTGCATCTCCAACTACTCCTCCGAGATGTCCTGTTTCTTTGTGAGCGAGAGTGCGTGGATACATAGGAATTCATCGAAGGATTCTCCAAAATAGCTAAGCCTATGACTGAGGTTTACTCAGAAGAACCAGAAGTAAGATGGGTTAGGAACAGGAAGAAGCTTTTCAACAACTTAAACATGAAAACTTAGTGTGCTGCGACCTATTTTAGCACTACCAGAAGGCAGTGATGATTTTGTGGTGTACTGTGATGCATCCATAAAAGGGTTAGGTGCGGTACTGATGCAGAGAATGAAGGTTATTGCATACGCTTCCAGGCAACTGAAAATTCATGAGAAGAACTACACCACTCATGATCTGAGTTGGAGCATTAGTGTTCCGCCTGACAGATATTGGAGACATATCTGTATGTAAGAAGTGTGTAGTGTATCACCGCGCGCGCGCGAAGAGTCTAATAACATATCCTAGCCAAAAAGATCTCAACATGAGGCAACGCCGAAGGATTAGAACTCTTAAGTTATTTACGATTGCGTAGAATTCGTTTATCACCCGGGCAAGGCAATAATGTCTTAGCAGATGCTTTGAGTCGAATATTGGAAAGAATCGACCCGTTACGAGTAAGTAGCCTGGTTAATACCAGTGGCTATTAGTACGCGTTCATTCACGTCTCCTTGAGGCTCAGAGAGAAGCAGTCAAAATCGAAAACATTAAAGCAGAAGATATCAGTGGCATGCTAAAGAAGTTAGAAGCTCGCGCTGATGGAACATTATGCTTGGATAATAGAAGTTGGTTACCATGTTACGGTGACACAAGATCTTTGATTATGCACGAATCGCATAAGTCAAAGTATTCTATTCATCCTGGATCCTAAAACAAGATGTACCATGAACTTTGAAAGATTAGTTTTATATGTGGTGGCCAAGACTGAAAGCTTACGCGTCGCGTCACATGCGAGTTATAGCAAATGCCGGGACTTGTATGCTAAAGTTAAGTGCTGAACATCAGAGGCCTCTGGTTTATTGGTCCAACCCATATACCAAATGGAAATAGGAGAAATATAACAAATGGATTTCATCACCAAACTACCCAAGACAGCAGCAGGATACGATTCGATTTGGGTCATTGTTGATCGTCTTACTAAGTCTACTCACTTTTTGCCAATGAAGGAGACGGATTCAACAAAAAAATTGACGAGGCTGTACATGAAGGAGATATTAGCAAGACATGGGATACCGGTGTCAATCATCTCCGATCGTGATAGTGCATTATCCTCGAGAGGTTTTGTGCAATCCTTGCGAGGCCCACCTGTACGAGACCTCACCCCGCATACGCGAACTAGCAAACCTAGTCCCACATCAACCTCGCCTACATACACAACCACCGTAACCACACTCTGAGTAACTTATAATTAATCTTAACTCGAGATTATATACCGATAATGTCAAATCTGACAAAATACAAGGAAGATAGATGATTAGAATATAGCGGAGGGGCAGTTCGGCTATGAGGCGGAGCATAGTGAAAGCAAAAATAATATCACATACACAAGTGAGACATAAATGAAGTTTCATCTGCACGCGAACCATCACACGAGAAGCACTTTACGGTAGGAAGTGTCGATCGCCTGTTTGTTGGGCTGAAGTTGGAGAAGCACAGCTTATCGGACCAGAGATTATTCACGAGACTACGGAAAAGATTTTCAAGATTAAGGATCGCATGCAAGCTGCACTTGATCGACAAAAGAGCTATGCTACAAGAGATAGCCCTTGGTTTGAAGTTGGAGATAGGTTATGCTCAGGTTGCCGCCTGGTAGGGTGTGATGCGATTCGGAAAAACGTAGGATAAGTTGAACCCTCGTTATATTGGACCCTTCAGAATCATAGAAAGGATTGGTCCAGTAGCTTACCGTTTGGAATTACCTCAAGAACTTAGTCGAGTACACAACGTGTTTCACATTTGCAACCTAAAGAAATGTTTATCCGATGACACACTCGTTATTCCCCTGGAGGAAATCCAACTCGACGACAAACTTAATTTCATTGAAGAACCCGTAGAAATTATGGACCGCGAGGTCAAACAACTCAAGCGAAGCCGTATACCTATCATTAAAGTTCGTTAGAACGCACGAAGAGGTCCAAAGTACACTTGAGAATGCGAAGACCAATTCAGGGAAACATACCATCACCTATTTACAAATCCGCGATCTACCACAACATCTTGATTTCAGGACAAAATCGCATAACATGAGGCAGATGTGACATCTTGGAAAAATGTAGAACTTTTGTTCCGTTATGCAAAGTATGTATCATAAGCTATTTTAACAGTATCGTTGTTTTTCCAATAAAAGCTACCTTTAAGCGATATACAATATTTTGTGCTAGTTAAGAGTTATGATAATGCGCATAAATCATCATTTTATTACGATCAAAAAGGGTACTTTAGAGATCGCATAACAATAAAAATCATATTTTATTTTACGCTACGCAAAACAACGTCGCACGACTATATGTTTTGTGAACCCGATTCATACTTAACAATAGACAATAATATAAATAGGCCAATATATAATATATATATATATATATTGATATATATATATAGTATAGTATATAAATAATATATATATATATATATATATATATATATATATTACTAAAATACGACTTGACGTTCGTGAAATTCAAAATAATGAACTAACACCATCATTCACTTTTACATGCAAAATCCCTACAACTATTTTATTCACCTAATCGTCTTGTCCCAATATCGATTTCAATTGCAATTCACAAATAGTTAGCTATTACATCATCATGTATAATCAAAAGAATAATCATTACAATAGTATCATAAACACAAAATAGTAACTTCAATCCATGCAACACCTCAGTAACACACCCCCCACATCTCACAATACAGTATACATCAGAACCATTCAGGAACGAATTCATCACAACTAAAAACCTGAGAGCAATAAGTAAAGTGTACGAGTTAAATTCAAGTTTCGTTAAGGGCACAAGCTAGACGAACGTCAGATTTTAAAAGGGTTGAAACAAGAGAAGTTCGAGTTCCTCTCATCACCACCACCTCTTCTCGTCACCTATTGAGCTTGGACCTCGGTGAGTTTTCTTGTTTACCGTAACAGTTAACCTATATTGTGACCAAGACTAAGACCACCCCAACCTTGGCAAGCCGACCAAAGGCTTCGGCCTTGCTGGTCTATAAGCTACACGCATAATGCACTGCACAACATGTGCATATCACACACGCATGCTAACCCATCGCAACACACATAAAATAACAATGTGTAGAAAAACCTGTAAATAACATACGGTAATGTACTAGCAATAAAGAAACCAGGAAGACCCCTATTAATCTTAAACGTACATAAAACTTGCTAATCTTATGACTCGTTTAAAGGATGATTACAACCTTAGTGTTATTCATGTTGAGATGTGACAGAAAACCTCACAATGGAAAACCCACGACGACACATAGATTTAACCACCCCCCCCCCTGCAAACCTAGATAATCGCCATGCATGTTGCTCAACAGCAAAATAGAAAAAGAAAAGCAGGTGAGGAATAAAACTCGACTGCTAATTGCGTCGTTAGGCAGCAAAAAGAAAGGAAACGAAGTGAAACCATGACATATACTAGCATACACAACTATGTGAGGGGTTATAATGTTGTGAAGACAAAGAAAATGACATAAGCCAAGTGGGTGCTGACCACTGTCGAGCGGACAAAAACAACAGAAAAACAAACGCAAGCAGCTGTTGTTCAGGGAAACAGAGCTACATACAACCGAAACGAACCCTGTGTTACCCGGAGAAAATAAAGCATCTCTCGTTACATAAATAAAGGGAACGCATGCTAGAAAATTGATAGAGAATTAATATATATACATATGGGTTTTCTGCAAGTATAATGCAAACTAAAATAGTAAGTTTCTAAACTTACTGTTGTGCGACTGACTTGGGCAACAAAAAGAGAAACAAAAGAAGGAGGACCATGTGCTATATATATATATATATAATCTATATAAGAAGACTAGAAGAAAACCTATACATGTATTATCAAGAGTACATGAGTGGAAGCAGGTGACACCACAAAAGTGGTTGTCAAACCTACTGTTGTCGTGAGCAGGAAAGCAGAAAAACCGAAAAACCTGAAAGGGATAGGCCATGTGGGTGTCTATGATGGTTAACTATAGATAATTACATAAGATATTTTCAAATTCTACATGAAATTACTTTGTAACAGCTTACAAGATCGCTTCAAAAGACGACCTCCACTAGACATTTGAATTGAGAATCATAATTTTGAGGCCAGTTCGGCCAGACCGAGGCTCGAAATGCGTATCGGTAAACTTATCTACAAGCAATACAGCTCTATGTTGATCGATAAGCATAGACACGTTTAAATAACATTTTCTTACGACTTAAAATGTGTGCCCGCGAAACCGAGCTTTAAAGTAGTAGTACTATTTATAAAAATATGGTTAACGCTAAAAATATTTTTAAAGTCCATTCGGGTTTAAATATAAAATCATGAGAATGAAAGAATATAATATATATATATATATTATTTGGAGAGTCAAGGAGTTAAAAAATATATTTTGATAAGAGATTTAAATGAGTTAAGCGAGTCGTAATGTATAAACCTGATAAATACACAGATAAATTAACAACTTCGATGTTAATAAAGAAAGCGGCGATAAATAGTAAATAACATACACATAAATGTTCACCTTTCTTAAATATAAAAGCACGAACTCTTAATGTAACAATGTGACGCATAATTCCATAATAAACACAGATTATCGTATACTATTATATTTATTATTGTAAGTCGCCATTAGAGCCACAGTTTAATTAGCACTTTGAAAACATAAAACGTAAACTCATAAACGACGATACCCTTTGACCCATTTGCATAAATCATTGCATTAAGTATTAGTATGTAAACTCAGACTTTGTCATAATTATCAGGTGTTTTGAGACTAAGCCTGTTTGACCGATGCCTAAATCCAATAACCCCAATACCTCACGACCGACATTAACTGCCAAGGGTTAGTTTCATACTAGCCCCCACATCTACAGTTTAACACTCCATATCCTATTGGGTGAGAACAAATGCTTATTTTAAACGTGTGAATACAAGTACAATTACTCATTACTGATTGGTCTAAGTCCCGATTTAACCCAAGTTTGCTATTGCCCGAATTATCATGAACCCGTCATCCTTAATGAGCCCTTACAGATGTTTATGCAAAGATCATATCGCCGATTGACAATCCTGTTTGTCTCTGATACAATAGAACAATTAGTCAAGCAACACAGTATTATCATTGAGTTAGACTACGGTGTCCGGTTAGACACCTGCAAGGCACTTCAACGATCTATTTGGTATAATGATTAACGCTCTCGGTGTCATGAGCTTAGAAACAAATAGTAATGCCAATTATTCATGACTTATGTCACATCTGTTACTATTTCATATGCGAGGGAAACTCTAAGAGTAGAATTCAATACACACTATCCACTTATTTTTGCATTCTACAACCAACACACCCTATGACTCACACTGATTATGTGTTGACACTTTAGTCCATGGTTACTCTCAGTTTAATAATGAAAGATGCTTAATATGACAGTCTCATGCATCTGCATAAACTCCTATGGGGGGGGGGGGGGGGGGGGGGGGGGGGGGGGGGGGGGGGGGGGGGGGGGGGGGGGAGGGGGGGGGGGGGGGGGGGGGGGGGGGGGGGGGGGGGGGGGGGGGGGGGGGGGGGGGTGGGGAGGGGAGGGGGGAGAGATGGCGGAGAGAGAGATCTTGAAGATCCACTTGTACTATTTAAAAACGATGTTGTAGTATCTATTTTATGCTTCCACTGAATGTTAAACAATTTATTATTTCCTAATTCAAGTGATCTATTTTCTTAAAATGTCTCATATAGAGGTCGTTCTACTATTTCTTAGAAGCATGATAATCGTGAAGTCGCACTCCCTCGGTTGCCATTATACTCTGAATATTTTGAGGTGTACAGATTGGTAATCAGATGAACCCTGAGCTAGAAAAGAACTAGGTTGCATTATGTGCACTATACTAACACTTACTTATCTGCTAACATCCTTATTAAGCTTCATTGGCTGTACATTGATTGTTTTCTCAATAATGGGGGATACATAGGAATCAAACAATCAAATGGAGGTACATATATATAAAAATGGGTACCATGAAATAGACATATATGAGATACATATACTTAATATGGGTTACATGTGTGTTAACCAACGTACATATACTTAATATGGGTTACATGTGCATTAAACAGGCTTAACTACGCGTATTTTGGAATATATCTATACCCTTATTTCATATTTTCTTGTCTCAGCGACATGTCGAACTCGGATGAATTGAGACACACCGATAACACTACACTGGTACCTCCCAGACTCCCTGACACACTTCCTCAGGTGTACCACAGGAGACGTCCTACTCTAGGATTACTTATTTTGCTATCTGTATCACCATTTCCCTCAACTATCAGACATACCGCTCGTATATCTATTCCACCTATTGAGCCAAATCTTGCTGAACGTGCCAGAATTTCTGCTATTAACCTTGATGATTATCAACTTGATCCTGTTACTCCACCACCCTCACCTTCATCCCCATTCACGATGGCTGCTTACCAGCGGATGATTGCTGAAACGGACCCTACCCAGAGAGAGGAAGCTCTAACAGAAACTGGTCAGAATTCGGTGCCTGTACCTGAGACAGCCTTAACCGTATGCATAACGCGCCTTAGAGGACAGTTGCATACCATTCTCGAGGACATGGACCGTTACCCAAATTCCTGTTTGGAGGAGTTAGAAGCCTTCATGACACTGTAGGATGTAAAGCCCCGAGTTGAAGAAAGTTCGTTGGAGGCACTATCGATAGACGAATTGATTACTCAACTTAGGCAAATGTGTGAGGATGCGGAGGATCGTGCTAGTAATGCTCAGGAGGAAGCATGACAGAAGAGGAAGGAGGCACTCGAGGAAGTGATTCAGCGAATCTATCATAACAACAACTAGTTTTATTTCCGTCTTTTGTATAACCACTAAGCTATGGGTTTGTCACAGCTAGTGAACTCTTATATTCCCGTACTCTTTGAAATAAACATCATGTTTGCGAATAATAACAGTATTGATTTCAAAAGATATGCCTATTTGTAGTAACGTGACTATCTTTAAGCATATAACTTTCATGCATGTCATAACTATCATATTCATTGTCCCTCTTATAGAAGATGGCACCCGGACGACGCCTAACTGTCAACCGGAACCCTCCAGTCAACCGTTCAACCAACCGAAACAATGTGGATATCAACAGTGGCATTGACACTCAGATGCTCAACCAGCTCATTGCTACAAGAGTTGCTGAAGCACTCGCAGCTGCCATTGTGACTGGTGCTGCAAGCACTCAAGAAGAGAACAACCTAGGATCCAACTCTTCCTAGAACAAGACATGCAACTACAAGGAATTCCGTGTAGTCATGCATGAAAACTTTCGTGGTACTGAAGGTGTTGTAGGCTTAACCTGATGGTTTGAGAAACTAGAGTCTCAATTTGGGATTAGCAATGTTGCGGAAGGTGACAGAGTTAAGATTGCTTCTAGCACACTGCTAGATGGTGCTTTAACTTGGTGGAACGTGTATGTTCGTTCCGTTACCCTCGATACCGCTCATGCCACACCTTGGAGCGATTTCAAGGCTATGTTCATTCGGAAGTACTGCCCTAGGAATGAAATCAAGCAAATGGAAAATGAGTTATGGAACTTAAAAGTGAAGGGTACAAACCTTACTACCTACAATCAATGTTTCCAAGAACTCATCCTCTTATGCCCTGAGATGGTACCCAACGCCGACCGGTTGTTGGAATGTTACATCAAAGGTCTACCTTTGAGCATCAAGGGTAACATAACATCATCCAAACCAGTAGACTTGCATGAAGCAATTGACATGGCTCAAGGTTTGATGTACCAAGTGATTCAAGAGTTAGGAGAAAACTTGGGTGACAAGCGAAAATAGAACGGAAGCCACTATAACCACAACCCCAACAACACCAACAACAATAGCAACCTCAACCCGAACAAACGCCCAGAGACAGCAAGGGTGTATACAGCCGGACAAGGTTCTTATGCTGGCAAGTTACCTCACTGCGGAAAATGTGGATGACACCACACTGACGTATGCCCTCTTGCTTGTTACAACTGTGGAAAGGCAGGACATAAGGTCAAAGACTGCCGAGCTCCACCTCGTCCCACAAACCAAAGAGGACCAGGAAGCCAAGGAGGACAGGGAAGTGATGTCACTTGCTTCGGATGTGGCAAAAAAGGACATTACAAGAACAAGTGTTCGAACAATGGGAATCAAGGCGGTGGAAATCAAATTCGAGGCAACCTGCAAAACCATGAGAACAATCAAAGGCAGAATCAAGGGAACCCTAAGGTGAATAACCAAGCATCAACCAGTACTCAAGGAGGACGCAGGGAACCTGGCAGAGTATACAGCCTATGTGCTAAAGCAGTCGTGAAAGATAACAACGTGGTGAATGGTACGTTCCTGATCAATAATGTCTATGCTTCAGTACTATTTGACACTGGTGTGGATAGAAGTTTTGTGTCTTATGCTTTCAGTAAATATATAGACATCCCTCCTACAACCCTAGATACTAATTATGATGTGGAGTTAGCCGACGAAAAGTCACTAACCACAAATACTATTTTAAGAGGGTGTACTCTTAACTTGCAAAATCACCTGTTCGAAATCGACTTGATCCCTATAGAACTAGGAAGTTTTGACGTCATCATCGGAATGGATTGGATGGCCAAACATCGCGCAGAAGTTGTATGTTACGAGAAGTACATTCGTGTTCCTTATTGAAATGAAATGCTGATCATACAAGGCAAAAGGAGCAAAATTAAAAGCGAATCGAGATTAGAAGTCATCTCGAGCATCAGGATACAGAAGTACATTGACCAAGGATGTCAAGTGTTCTTTATTCAAATGATGAAGGAAGAGAAAACCGAAATTTCAGAGAGGCGAATTGAAGATGTGCCTGTTGTCAGAGACTTTTCGGAAGTATTTCCTGAAGTTTTTCCAGGATTACCGCCGACACGCCAAGTAGAATTTCATATCGAGTTAATACCCAGAGTTGCACCTATTGCACGCGCACCATATCGTCTTGCACCTGCAGAGATGAAAGAGCTAGCCGAACTACTAAAAGAACTTTCTGACAAAGGTTTTATAAGACCAAGTTCCTCTCCGTGGGGAGCTCCAATCTTGTTTGTCAAAAAGAAAGATGGATATTTCCGAATCTGAATCGATTATCGTGAGTTGAACAAACTTACAGTGAAAAATCGTTATCCCTTATGTTAGGAAAATATTGTAAACAGACTTAATACTGTTAGTATTAAAGTTAAGTCTGTTAGTTATAGTTAGTACTGATAGTTGAATAGTTAGTATTGTTAGTATAGAAGTTAAGTCTGGTAGAGCAAGTTAAGTCTGCCAGCACTAACTTAAGTGTAACAGTATTAAAGTTAATACTGTTTAGTCAGAAAGTTAAGTCTGGTTGTAATATTAGTATTAGTTATCAATTAGCGTCAATCTAGGAAGAGATAAGCATTATCTCTTAACGCGTTTAGGGTTCCTTAGATTTATAAAAGGAACATAGAATAGTATTGTAAACGTGTGTGTGTGTTGATTGAGAATTCACAATCAGAGGATAGACATAGGAAATAGTAATAGCAAGTTTTAGTATTTTGTTCTTGTGTTCATCTTGTGTAAGATTATTGATATTCCCGCGTCAATATTTGTATTCACTGTTTTTGTCTCTCATAGTATCTTTGGATTTATTCAAAGGACTATAAGTCGTTTTAGAGCTCATTTGAAGATCCTGATTGATAAGGACCTTCAGTGGTATCAGAGCCACCAAAGGGACCTTAACACAAATACACATCAGATTCAAAACCTTTATTCCACAAAATCAAATAGTCATGTCTGCAAACGATGATTTTTCTCTTCATGATGATGAGGAACTTTCTCTTCATGATGATGCATCTTTGGCTGGATCTGTTCCAGCATCCAACAAAGGAGATGCTCCTGCTAAACCACCACAAATACACTTTCAAACATTAAACTGCCTGTTCTCCAAAAAGATGATTATGATACGTGGGCGATGGAGATGGAACATTATCTTGAGTATATAGATAATGAGGTCTGGAAAGTGATTCAGAATGGAAATTCAAAGAAGAAGTCCACAATGGTAAGGATGGTGTATACATGTTTCTTTCTTCCTCCAACCATCAGGAAGAACAGTTTGCTGATGAGAAAGAAAGGAAAGCAAGAACACTACTGCAATGGCTGTTCCAAAAGATCATCTCAGACGTTTTCATGGCATGGAGTGAATGCCAAAGAAAACTGGCACCATCAAGACAAGGTTTGGTGGTAATGCGAACTCGAAGAAAATGCAAAAAGCTGTTTTGAAACAACAGTTTGAGGCATTTACTATCTCGTCTAAGGAAAGCTTAGAAAAAGGGTATGATAGGTTCCAAAAACTCCTATCACAATTGGATGCCCTTGGTGCTGGTGTGACAGATGAAGACGCAAATCACAAGTTTTTGAGGTCTCTTCCTCCTGCATGGGACAGTCTAGCCATGACAATGAGAACAAAGAAGAATATTGACACTCTGTCCAATAGCCGATTTATACAATACTCTGAGTGTCTTTGAAACTAGACATCCAAAAGACCATCATCTTCTTCCCAAAGCACCCTGAGAAGATAGCTTTTCTATCACAAGCCAAAAGCCTCTCAAGTAACATAAGTCCATGCCACAAGCTCGGAAGTTATAGTTCTTATACCCACTTCCTATCCAAAGCAAAACAAACTGCTACTCCTGGTCTTGCTGATGAAGTATCATTCTTTTCTAGACACAAATATGCTGATGATCGTGGAATCTGATACATGAAGACCCTAGATCAATTGATGATCTGGAATTTGGAAGAAATGGATAAAAATTGGCAATTGCTAAGACGCTAAAACGAATAAGAGTTCTACAAGAAGACAGGTAGAAGGCCAGAGTGGATGGAAAAAGCATGTGGCATTCAGTGATAAAAGAAAAGTTGAATGTTTTAATGCACAATACTGGGCATTTTGAAGGGAGTGCAAGTTTTAAAGTTCAAAGGAAGTAGCAGGCAGGCAGCAGGTAAAGTCTGATTACATGCCCATGAACACTGAAAAGGAAGCCTTGATGACCATTGATAAAGGTCGACTCAATTGGTAGAGCCAACTACTGATGAGGACCTCAATCATGCTCTAATGGCTTTCACTGTGAATAATGAGGTATCCATGTGTTCTAAATTATGTTTAGATTCATATAATACACTTCAAGCTAAGTATGATGAACTGCAATCTGAATTTGGTGACCAAGAAGCTGCCTTAGTTTCCCATAAGATAGCTGTTAAGAAATTAGAATCTCAGCTTAAAGCCTCCCACAAACAAACAAACTTCCTAAAATGGAAAAATTAAATTTTCAAGCCAATCAAATTTTTGAAAAAGATGAAAAGCTGAAAAAGTATAGAAGGATAGGAATGAAAGCTGTCAAAGACAAGGATGCTTTACAACAAATTTTTGATTCTTGGTCTGCATCTTCTAAAAATCTTTGGAAGCTAATTGATTGTGGGATGAGCTCTACTGTTAAGATAGGTTTAGGATATGGAATAAAATCAAATGCTGAGGTCCTAGGATTATGAGAAGAAATATTAGAGTATTTGCTTCTAGGGAAACCAATGCAGGTTAATAATGAAAGCCCACTAATCAGCAAATTCAACAGGATAGAATAAAAAGGTGTCCCCTCCCCCCCCCCCCCTCTTAGTGGTGATTATACCCCTAGGGAACAGGAGGACATAGATGATTCTCTGTATGAGTATGGTAAGTATGGGCCTCAACCTCAATCTCCTAGTCCTACTGTGTCTGATGCTAGTTCAAATGTTTACTCAACTTGTCAATCCAATGACAGTGATGGGGAACAAGGAACTGTATCTGACCATTCAGTCAATGATGACCCTATCACAGTACCTTCTATTGAGCAAGTTACCATTGCCACCCAAAAGACTCAATCACAAGTGCCTACACCCCCACAAACAGTTGACCCTAGTTGTGCACAGCATGTAAAACCTCCTAGGCAACCAATTAGGACACCAGTGACTCCCTCACCTATTCCTTCATATAAAA
This sequence comes from Tanacetum coccineum, assembly GCA_026074375.1. NCBI lineage: Eukaryota > Viridiplantae > Streptophyta > Magnoliopsida > Asterales > Asteraceae > Tanacetum > Tanacetum coccineum. The sequence goes on along the minus strand of BQNB010039819.1, from coordinate 14,956 downwards.
GACAGAATTGGAATCAAAGAATGGAAAGAGAATTAGGTGCAGGATATTCTTTTGAAAGAAAACCATGTTTTGTGTGTGGTAGTCTTAGTCATTTGATTAAGAATTGTGACTATTATGAGAAGAAGATGGCAAGGGAAGCTGCTCTTAAGAGCCAAAGGGTGGTTCATGCTGATGTTAGGCAAGCTACACCAGCATGGACTAACACTAACAGGGTGAATAAAGCAAATCAGTTCACTCCCAGACCAGTACAACTAAGTAACATTAGACCCAACTTTAGTACTGCTAGCAGAACTATTAAAACTGGTAGGGTAAATGTTAATACTGGCAAGCAAAATGTTAGTTCTGGTAGTAAACATGTTAATGCTGGTAGTGTGCATTTTAATTCTGGCACTCAATTTAAGTCTGGTGCTTCTAGATTTAATACTGGCAAGCAACATGTTAATTCTGGTAGAATGTATGTTAATTCTGGCACTCAAAATAAGTCTGGTAGTTCTAGAGTTAATACTGGCAAACAAAATGTTAATACTGCTAGAGTAAATAGACCAGTATTATCAAACCAGAGTACCTGCACTGACATTAAGAGCTTGTTCGCTTTCACATTGGTTAGGGATATCTGCATTTGAACCATTTGGGGGTTCACTTTCAACCTTTGTTGTGCTAGAGGCGAATGTCTTTCCTGTTGGAACCCATCTAAGACAAACATTCTTGAGAATTCTATCCGTTGGTTGCCACCTAAGACAAGATCTAGAACTTGTTGTTTTCTCATGCACAGTGGTAGTCTTTTTGATTGAAAACCTATGTAAACTAATCTCTTTTTTTGAATTGTGCAAGATCATCCCACTGAAGCAAAGGAGTCATATAGGTATTATTTGAATAGTGGATGTTTCTAGGCACATGACTGGTAACAGGGCCCATCATGAAGATTATCAAGACTGCCAAAAGTGGGAATCATTTACTTTTGGGAAGTAAAGGTAGTATCAGTGGAATAGGGTTACAATTAGATAGGAAATTTAGTTTTCTTGATGAATGTGCTTTTTGTGAAAGAACTTGGACATTTTAACTTATTCCTCCATATCTCAATATGTGATAAAAAGCTAAATGTACTTTCTTACTGAAAAAGAGTGTTTGTGTGTCCTTCTGACTTCAAGATGCCTGATGGAAATCAGGTCTTCTTAAAGATTCCTAGGGCAACACAACATGTATACTTTTGATATGAAAAATGTTGTTTCTTCAAAGTGTTTATTAGCAAAAGCCTCATCTGATGAAGCTAAATTGTGGCACAGGAGGTTAGGTCACCTTAATTTCAAAAACTTAAATAAACTTGTAAAGGATAATCTAGTTAGAGGGTTACCTTCCAAGAGTTTCAAAAATGACCACACTTGTGTTGCTTGTCAGAAGGGAAAGCAACACAAGGCCTCCTGTAAGGCCAAGATTGACAGATATGTGACCCACCCATTACACACCTTGCATATGGACTTATTTGGACCTACCTCTGTGAGGAGTATCAACCATGCAAGTTACTGTCTAGTGATTACTGATGACTGTTCAAGGTTTTGTTGGGTATTCTTTCTAGCCAAAAAGGATGAGACTAGTGACATCCTTAAGACTTTTATAAGACAGATAGAAAACCAACTTAATCAAAAAGTAAAAATCATTAGATCAGATAATGGGACAGAGTTTAAAAACAGGGTTATGCTTGAGTTCTGTGGGGAAAAGGGTATAAAACAGGAGTTTAGTAATGCAAGAACTCCTCAGCAAAATGGGGTTGCTGAGAGAATGAATAGGACCCTTATAGAGGCTGCTAGGACTATGCTAGCTGACTCACACTTACCTACCACTTTTTGGGCAGAAGCAGTCAATACTGCTTGCTATACCTTCAACAGGGTAAGAGTGACCAAGCCTCAGAACAAAACTCCTTATGAGCTTTTGTTTGGCCACAAACCAATCCTTAGCTACATAAGACCATTTGGGTGCCATGTTACCATTCTCAATACTCTTAGCCCACTAGGAAAGTTTGATGGAAAATCTGATGAGGGTTTTCTTGTTGGTTACTCTGTGAACAGTAAAGCCTTTAGGGTTTATAATTTAGTAACCAAAAGAGTTGAAGTAAACCTTCATGTCAACTTTCTTGAGGAAAAACCCAATGTACAGGGAATAGGCCATAGGTGGATGTTTGACTTAGACTATCTTACAGACTCTATGAACTATATACCTGTCTCTTTGCAAAATCAAGCTAACCCTGCAGGTTCAAAAGAGGTCATTGATATTGATGTGCAGACTGAGGAGGCTGCAGACCTAATGGTGGTTTCTTCTACATCTCTAACTGAAGCAACTAGAAAAGCAGCTATTTCTGAAAAGATTGCTAAAAAGAAGACTCACTCCCCAAAGCAGTCATCTTCTACACCAATATCCAAGTCTGCTGATGACATTATGACCTTTAGAAAAGAGCTGGATGCTCTTGCTTTGAAGCACTTAGGACCAGTACCTGCAACAGCACCTACCAGTACTAATAATACTGGTAGTGATAATCTTAATACTGGTTTTGAGGAAGTTACTCCTGGCAATATTGAAGCTATCTCTCCAAGTGCTGATCATGAAGAAGAGGTCTTCTCTGATGCAGATGATGATGAGATGCCTGAAATAAGGATTTATGATAAATCAAGTGAAGGTATCTTTGAACAGGCTTCTTATGATGATGATGGGATTATTACTGATTTCAACAATCTACCAGATGAGGTAGATGTCACTACAAACCACACTCTGAGGATTCACAATGCTCATCCTCAAAGTCAAATCCTTGGAGATCCTAATACACCTGTTCAGACTAGAAGCTCTCTCAAGAAGATCACTGAAGCTCATGCTCTAGTAAGCTACATACAAGCACAGCAAAGAAGCAATCATAAAGATCAACAACATTGTCTTTTTGCTTGCTTTTTATCTCAATCTGAACCAAGGAAAGTCTCAGAAGCTCTTGAAGATGAAAGCTGGGTTGAAGCTATGCAGGAAGAACTGTTGCAGTTCAAGCTTCAACAAGTATGGGTCTTGGTTGATTTACCCAATGGTGCTAAGGTGATAGGTACTAAATGGGTATACAGGAACAAGAAGGATGAGAGGGGAGTAGTTGTCAGAAACAAAGCAAGGCTGGTAGCTCAAGGTCATAGACAAGAAGAAGGGATTGACTATGATGAGGTTTTTGCTCCTGTAGCAAGAATTGAAGCTATCAGGTTGTTTTTAGCCTTTGCCTCATTTATGGGATTCATAGTCTATCAAATGGATGTTAAAAGTGCTTTTCTGTATGGCACTATTGATGAAGAGGTTTATGTCTCACAACCTCCTGGTTTTGTTGATCCTGATCATCCTACAAAGGTTTATAAGGTGGTCAAAGCTTTGTATGGATTGCACCAAGCCCCTAGAGCTTGGTATGCTACTTTGTCAACATTCCTAGAGAAGCATGGATACAAGAGGGGCACCATTGACAAGACTTTATTCATTAGAAGAAACAAAAAGGATATCATGTTGGTTCAAGTGTATGTTGATGATATCATTTTTGGGTCTACCAACAAGTCTTGGTGTGATGAGTTTGAAGCTTTGATGCAAAGCAGATTTCAAATGAGTTCCATGGGTGAACTTACATTTTTCTTAGGTCTACAAGTCAAGCAGAACAAGGGAGGAATCTTCATATCTCAAGACAAGTATGTAGCTGAGATACTCAAGAAATTTGATCTTGTGAATGTCAAAGCTGCCATCACTCCCATGGAGACCAAGTTGCCTTTGACAAAGGATGAGGAAGCTTTTGATGTAGATGTACACTTGTACAGATCTATGATAGGTTCCCTCATGTACTTAACTGCTTCTAGACCTGATATTATGTATGCAGTATGTGTTTGTTCACGTTTTCAGGTAACTCCAAAGACTTCTCATCTCAATGCTGTCAAGAGGATCTTCAAGTATCTCAAGGGCAAACCAAACTTGGGATTATGGTATCCTAGGGATTCACCCCTTGATTTGGAAGCATTATCTGATAGTGACTATGGTGGTTCTAACCTTGACAGGAAATCCACAACAGGTGGTTGTCAATTTCTTGGTCAAAGACTTATCTCATGGCAATGTAAGAAACAGACTATTGTAGCCACTTCAACAACTGAAGCTGAATATGTAGCTGCTGCAAATTGCTGTGGACAAGTGTTGTGGGTTCAAAATCAATTGTTGGACTATGGTTTCAACTTCATGAATACCAAAATCCACATTGATAATGAAAGCACAATCTGCATTGTGAAGAACCCAGTCTATCATTCTAAGACCAAACACATTGAGATTCGTCACCACTTCATCAGAGATTGTTATGAGAAGAAGCTCATAAGTGTGGAGAAAATTCACACAGACTTAAATGTAGCAGATCTGTTAACCAAACCATTTGATGGTCCGAGGTTTAATTTCTTGCTGGTTAACATTGGGATGGTAAACCCATAAGCTACATTTAAGGGGAGGAAAAAGTGTAAATTTTATGTAAAATATCTAGACTTAATTTTGGTAGTTTAGGATTTAATCCTAGTAGTATAAGTTAGAATTAATCCTGGTAGTATAATTTAGGATTTAATCTTGGTAGTGTAAGTTAGAATTAATTCTGGTAGTATAATTTAGGATTACTTCTGGTAATATAGAGCTTTAATACTGGTAGCTTAGTATTAAGTCTGCTAGTATACAAGTTAAATCTGGTAACCACTTAATACTGGTAGTTAAGTATTAAGTCTGGTAGTTATCTTAGGTTAATTCTGCTAATTGTAAGTTAGATTAGAATTACCTTTCTGATATAGACTAACTTTGCAGGTACTACTTGGAGTTGGAAAGGATGGTGCAGGCTCAAATTTGGACATGAGAAAGGACATGCCAGCTGTCAATTGCTAATTGGATGCAAATTGGTTGTAAGTAATGATGTTGTGGTCAACTTGCTATAATCATAATTAAAACTGGTTGAAAATATGTTAAGTCCTGGTGGAATCATTTATTAAAGACTGGTTGACTAATTTTAAGTCTGTAGAGTAATTTTTATCTGTCGGCTTCCACTTAATACTGATTGAATAAATTCAATTATTTTATTCAAATATAACCGTTGAAAGACTTTAGCTGCCTAAATATCCGCTGATAAGAGTACTATATTAGGGATAAAGTAATTCTCTTTCAATCCTAATAATCACTATTTACCCTATTATTTTTTTAAAAAATTTCCCCTCTCTCAACAAAAGCAATTAGTAAACTTACTCTCACCTACCAGACTAATTTTCACACCATCCCATCACCAGTAAGACTAAATTTTTAAGATTCAAAATATTCACAAAGTCTTTTCAATGTTACAACTCAAGTATATGATAAGCATAATCAGTGGGTTTTCTTATATCAAACCTGCTGAGAGTGTTTGGTTACACAGAGAGAGTGGATTTCTCAAGACGCACAACATTGAGGTATGCTTCTCCACTCACAAATCACCTATCTATGATTCCCGAGTCAAGTCAGTTTTGGCAGACAGGCAACTGCAAGAACACTTGCAAATAAATGGGACTCAACAACTTAAAGCAGAAACTAAGATTCTATTGAATATAACTATCCCTGAAGAGTCCCTGTAAGGAGGCAACTGCCAATAAGCAATGCTTCAGGGATGAACCAAGTGCAAAATGAAGAGATTTTTGAAGGATTACAAAATATTGGGTATCTAATGATAGAACTTTTTACATTTTGGAAAAGTCAAGTTACACCCTAATGGAGATTTTTTAATTCTACACATTCTTACATTGTATAAGCTCCATATAGTGGTAGGATGGGATCAGTTTGGTAGCAACATTGCCATGCTTGGATCTGTCTTTCCACTGGAAGAGACATAATTTTTCAAAACTTATCTTTGATGGAATGATCTCAAATATAAAAAAGGCAAATCAAAGTTTTTTTTTAAATGTACCCACGTTTTCTTCAAATGATTTTGAATATACAAGACTGAAAAACAAAAAACCATTTTGTGCCTGTATTATTAACTCAAAAAGATTTTTGAAACATGAAAAGAAGTTTTCCAAGGGATAACATAGACCATAGTTGCCTGCTATCTAACGCATTGATGCATGTCAAAACCTCATCAAGTGTCTTGGCTCCAACACCATCTCAACTCAACCGGTAACCAACTCCTACAGCATCTCATGAACATATAATCCCTACTCCACTATAAATATCAACACTCTCCCCAATAACCGAACCACCCATCCACCACTAACTCAAAACTCAGTCCAAATTACTTCACCACCAACCCCCCTCAACCATCAAGTGCACAACCAACATCTTCACCACCTCCTATCCAACCAGCACAACCAACATCTTTACCACCTCCTATCCAACCTGTACAACCAACATCATCTCCACCCATCCCTACCATTCCTGACACCCAACCACCTCATCCACCATCTCCTCTAATTTCTTCACCTCCATATAATGAAATAGAAGGTCCATCATTTGACCCTTCTTATCATATGTCTCCACCACCTTCACATAAACCTGAGATTCAAACATCTAGAACTAGTGAAGAAAGTGAGCAACTTAGAAACCTACCATGCTAAGATCTTGTAACCTAGGCTGGAATAATGTAGAATCCTTAGAAAAGGAACTGAGTAACACTAAGTGCAGACTCTTTGGTAACAGCAAGTCTTAACAGCTGATAGAGAAGATCAAGAAGCGTAGAAACAATAAGTTGATGGCAGAAGAGATGAAAGAGAAAAAGTAAACTGAGGTCTTTGCAAAAGGAGAATATGGTCAGGATCAAGATAGTTTCTTCTCAAAAACTGAGTCAGGGTGAAATAAATGTTACTACTCCAAGAAAAGAGGATGCGAGATCCGTTGGTGTGGGCGAGTATGGGGGGGATTGGCTTCAATGAATGAGAGTGAGCGTAATGAAAGAGAGGGGAGGGATCGGCTGTGGGCGTGGTGGATGGGGCGTGGGAGGCTCGCGGGGGTGGGGTTGGTGAGGGGGAGAGTTGGGTGGGTGTGGGTGCTTGGGTGTTGGGGCAGGATAAAGGACGTGTAGAATGGAAGCTTGCAGGATTAGTTTTAGGGTCGTATGTGGGTTTGGGTTGAGACGATGATGTATTATATTTAGTTTTTAGTTTTGCATTTTGTTTTTTATTAGGTCACAGTTCTATGTCTGGATGTTTTGCCTCTTTTCTTTTTTCTTCGGTTGAGTTGTATACTGATTCATTATTGATTTTACAAATATTCATTTTTATTTTTTGCTAGATTATTCACTTTCACACAGAAGTTTAATATATTTTTTTACTTTTCATCTCACATTTAACAACTCTCCTTTATCTACACATTTATTTCACACACAAATACCACAAAAAAAAACAATAAAAAAACACAAAAAAAATAACTTACACAACACAAACACAAACCAACAACACAAACACTTAACCAAAAATAAATAAAAAACATAAAAGCCGAGAGGCGCAAAAAATTCAACAACAACTCAAGACAAACAAAAAACACGCCGCGAAATCACAACTAATACACAAACAAAACACAACATCCAACATCCGAGACTCCCAACAGAACTCTCTCCAACAAACATATAACAACCCAACTAATACACCCCAAAAAAACAACCCAACCAAAACAACACAAAAAAACCACCAACCCAAAACCCCCACCATCTACAAGCGCCAAAACTATCAACACACGTATAAACCTCACCCCCCTCCCCCACACCCACATCCCCCCCACCGCCTACCCGCCAAACCCGCGTCTAATTCTACTGCCCCCTCCCAGAACCACCTTTGCCCAAGTAGTGTCCATGCACCCCTCTCCCCCCCCCCAATGAGTCTTCGCATGTCTACATGCTTTAAAGGGAGGTCGCAAATGGCTGGCAAAATTGAAGGACAGAAAGAGGATCCAATGACTGAAGAAGACCTTCAAGCCGAAATTCAAGCATCAAAGAAATCAAGAGAGTAAGAGCTTCAAGAGCTAGCAGGTTTAGAGGCAGCTCAAAGATTGCAAGCTACAATGGATGCTGAAACACAAAGACAAATTGATCTTGATGCTCTTCTGGCTAGAAGATTGGTAGAGCAAGAGGAAGAAGCTGCAAAAGAAGCACTTGCAACTGAATTTGATTACATTCAAGCAAGACTAAATGCAGATCAGATTCTTGCTGAAAGGATTCAACAAGAAGAAAGGGAGCAATACTCTATTGAGGATAGAGCAAAGTTTCTACATGACACAATTGCTGCCCAAAGGAAGTTTCTTGCAGAACAAAGGTATGCTGTTATCAGAAACAAGCCACCAACAATATCTCAGCTTAGAAATCAGATGATCACTTATTTGAAACATGTTGCAAATAAGAAGCATGCTGATTTAAAGTCAAAGTCCTTTGAGGAGATCCAAGTCTTGTATGAGAGATATAAGAAACAAGATCAGACTTTTGTGGCTATTGGATCTGAAGAAGATGAAAGAGCAATCAAAAAGATAAATGAGCAAGCTGCTGATAAAGAGAAAGAACAGAAGGGTGAATTTTTCCATGAGGAAGTTAAAGAGGAAGAAGGAGCAAAGAAAAGGAAGTTAGGCACAAGAAGGAAGCTAAGCAAAAAGAAGAAAGCATACCTCTAGTCTCACAAGAGAAGATGATGACTTAAAGATGTGCTTACATATAGCTCCTGATGAAGATAAAGTGGTTGATGTTGAGATTCTTGATCATCAATATCCCATTGTTGAATGGCAGTCATTTTACTTCACAACTAAACCTCAATTTGATCCAACCAAACCTTTGGAAGATGACTATATGAATAGGGTAACAAGGAGTAATGGAAATAAGAGATTCTTCCGCACCTTGATGGGAGTCCTATCAATCTTTGACAGAGAAGACTTGAAGGCTGTCTATGAACTTGTAATGGAAAAATATCAAGATGAAATTCCTGAAGGCTTTGATAAGATGCTTTGGGGAGATCTGATAATAATGTTTAATCAAGGTGACACTGCTGACTTTTGGGATAAACAGCTTAATTGGAAGATTATTAGCTGGAAATTACATAGTTCCCCAGGGGTACATACTATCATGACAAGTAATGGACTAGTCATTCATATGCTTGTAGAAAATAGATACCCTCTGACTAAGGAAGTGCTTTCACAAATGTTGGATTTAAAGTTAGAAACTGAAGAAGAAAGCACTATGGCTTTGGAGCTGATCAAATTTGTAAAACAGCAGCTGGACGAGTTTGAAGATTCTGATGATGATAACTTAGCCAAGTCTGATCATGAAGAGGGAGAAAGGGTTTGAGTGTTGGCTAACCACCACACAACAAATGGTCCTTGGTTCACCATGTCTAACAGACATAAGAACTAACTAGTCCAAGAGCAAACGGCTGCTTGGTAAAGACTTCTCAAATCCGTTCTATGGTTGACAACTTGCAAATAAGTTGTATGGTTTTCAACTCACCATATTGTCCTAAGTTGAAAGTTGCTACCCACAAGATTAAGGCTTGTGGTAAAAGGCTTGTAAAAACATAAACTAGTCCATAAATTATGGCTTATTAAAAGACAATCAAATCCATATTAGATGTTGACACTTTTACCCAAATGTGGATGAACATCAACTCACAAGTTGTTATGTATAAAGAGTTACATGGTTTCTCAATCCACCATGGGAATTACCTTTCTAGTTTCTCAAAGGATGACTAGCCCTAGTAAACGGATACAGGTAAAGGCATATCAAATCCTTTTGATGGCTTAATTGTTCGCCAAAAACCATATGGTAATTCAACTCACCAATGTTTCAAGAACTTAAGTTGAAATGGTTTTCAGTTACCAAGGACATACACCTATTCTGGTGGTCCAAAGAACTGACTAACTCCAGATTTAATGGCTAACTGGGTAAAGAGACAAGCAAAGTCCATTTAAAAATTTTTGATGATTCACCTCTCACAGGAGTTAACACACCTGGAAGTGATGAGAATAACTGAAACTTTAGATTTTGATGAGACAAAACTGTCATATTTGCTGATATCAGATGGATTGATGAATTAGCCTTGAAGACTAGTTGCTTCAAGATTTGAAGCCTTTAAGACATATAATTTTTGAAATAGAAGTTCAAGACAATACTCTAAAGCCCAAATGAAGTCAAAGTACAAGAAACTTCGAAGTTCATGATGAAGATCAAGTTAGGGAGGATTGTTAGGAAAAAATTGTAACACAGACTTAATACTGTTTAGTATTTAAAGTTAAGTCTTTAGTTAAAGTTAGTATTGATAGACTAATTAGTTAGTACTGTTAGTATAGAAGCTAAGTCTGTAGATCAAAGATTAAGCTGCCAAGCATTAACTACAGTCTGGCATATATGATTAATACAGCTTGACAACAGTTAAGTCTGTTGTAATTATAGTAATAGTTATCAATTAGCGTTGATTTAGGAAGAGATAAGCATTATCTCTTAACGCGTTTAGGGTTCCTTAAGCCTATAAAAGGAACATAGAATAGTATTGTAAAGATATGAGTTGATTGAGTATTCACAATCAAATAGTAATAGTAATAGCAAGTTTAGTATTTGTTCTTGTGTTCATCTTGGTATAGATATTGATATTCCGCGTCAATATTTATATTCACAGTCATTGTCTCTCATAGTATCTTTGGATTTATTCAAAGGACTATAAGTTGTTCAAGGCTCATTCAAATCCTGTTTATAAGGACCTACAATTGGGTAGACATTAGGTTCCTTCTGCATAACTCTCTTCCGTAACCTATCTTGTTTTTGTTTGCTAATCGTTGTCTCGATCGTTCAGATGGTGACTACCCGTAGAAACTTAATATGACTCCTACACCATTAATTGAACGCATAATCATTTCAACCCCAATGAAGAACCATATGCTTATTGACCATGAATATGTTAACTGCCCTCTACGTTTTGATGATCGTATTCGTCCTGCGAATTTACTTCCTATCCATATGCTCGACTTTGATGTGATTCTTGGCATGGATTGGTTGGCTTCTCATCGAGCTACCATTGACTGCTATGCTAGGACTGTGATCTTTGGTAACGTTTGTCAACCTGAATTTGTTTATCATGGTTTCTCATCGCTTAAGTCCGTAAAGCTCATCTCTGCTATGAAGGCATGTACCTTGATTTCTCATGGGTGCCAAGGTTTTCTGGCTTCTGTTATGGATACATCTTTGGAGAGTCCTAATATAGAAAATCTTTCTGTTGTTCGTGAATTCGCTGATGTTTTTCTCGATGAACTTCCTGGACTTCCTCCGGCTAGAGAGATTGAATTTGGCATTGAGTTAATTCCCGGTGCTGAACCTATCTCAAAGGCTCTGTATCGTATGGCACCTGTTGAATTGAAGGAGTTAAAGGAGCAGTTACAAGAGATGTTGGAGAATGGCTTTATTAGACCCAGTGTTTCACCGTGGGGTGCACCGGTCTTATTTGTTAAGAAGAAAGATGGGAGCATGCGCTTGTGTATTGATTACCGCGAACTCAACCGTATTACGATTCGTAACCGCTATCCTCTTCCGCGAATCGACGATTTGTTTGACCAACTGCAAGGGGCCAAATATTTTTCTAAGATTGATCTGCGATCTGGTTATCATCAGCTTCGTGTGAGAGAGCAGGATATTTCTAAGACTGCTTTTCGTACGCGTTATGGCCACTACGAGTTCTTGGTTATGCCCTTCGGTCTGACTAATGCTCCTGCCGTGTTTATGGATTTGATGAACCGTATTTTCTATGAATACCTTGATAAGTTCGTTATTGTTTTCATCGACGACATCCTCGTTTTACTCCAGTCTAGAAGAGCAGAGCGACATCTACGGATTGTGTGGAGATTCTTAGACAGAAGAAGTTGTATGCGAAGTTTTCGAAGTGCGAGTTCTGTTAATGCAAAGTCGCTTTCCGTGGTCATATTGGTATCATGTAGACGCATCAGTTATGGCTTGGCCATTAAAGGTTGAGGCAACTCACCAAATGGCTGAGACGTACTACTTTGACGAGGTGAGAAGTTTCTGGGGCTATGCGCTATTACCACGTTTTGTGAGTTTTCTCCCGATTATCTTACCTCTTACCCTGCTGATGAAAAGGGAAAAGTTGTGTTGACTATGAGCGTCAGGAAGAGTTTTTGAGAATTTGAAACGGAGATGGTGTCTGCCTCCGATATTGACTCTTCCATTAGGTTCCGGTGGTTTTCAGATATACAGTGATGCATCAAAGAAAGTTGGGTTGTGTTTTATGCAACATGGGAAGGTGATCGCCTACGCTTCAAGCAGCTGAAGCCTTATGAAGTAAATTATCCAACCCAAGATCTTGAGTTATGCGTGGGTTTTTCATTGAAGATCTTGGAGGACACTTATCTGTAAGTTGAAGCTTGGATATTATTTACATATCATAAGAGTCTCAAATATATTTTACTCAGCGAGAACTTAACATGAGAACAGAGAAATGGTTGGAACTTTTGAAATATTTGACACAACATCCAGTACCTCCGGGCAAGGCTAAAGTGGTTGCCGACGCACTTAGTCGAAAAAATCTGGGATGTATAGCTTGTTTTGATTCCATAATCCTTCATGATTTTAGAGCGTTTTGGATGATGAGCTATTGTTGTACAGAAGGTTCTGAGGGCTAATGGGCGAGTATGAGGATAAGAGTCCTCAACCTCATGCAACAATCAAAGAAGCTCAAAGTGACGACCGAGTGAGTTATGGGCAATTGTGCCGAATTGTTGAAGACTTAAACATACTGTAGTTCAGTGTTGATGATGAAGGTGTTTGTGGTGGTTTGAAGATAGGCTATGTGTTCCAAAATGATCAGGTCACTTCGCTAGAAGTTTATGTACTGAAAGCTCATTTCTCCATTACTATTCATCCCAGGTTCAACCAAAATGGTACAAGAATTTGAAACAGTACTTTTGGTGGAATGGCAGAAGAAAGATGTAGCTACAATTTTTTAACAAATGAATACCTTGTCAGCAGGTCAAATTGAACATCAGAGGGCTAGTGTTTGTTACAGCCATTTGGAGTTCCCTATGTGGTAATGGATGGAAGATTTCCATGATTTACGTTAACTTTGTTTGCCTACTACTCAGAAACTATATGATAGCGATTTTGGGTGGTTATGATCGGCTAACCAAGACCCTGCTCATTTCATACCTATTCAGAAGAACTATGGTATTAGGTAAGTTGGCGAAGATTTTTTCAACAGGAAATCCGTTTAGACGGCTGGTACTCCGACTTCTATAGTGTCCGACAGGATCCGACAGTTACGTCTCGTTTTTGGAAAGGATACAGAAAGCTTTGGTAACTCCGTCTTAAGTTTAGTACAGCGTTTCATCCACAAACCGATGGTAGTCAGAGAGACCATTCATGACTTGGAAGATATGTTTGAGGGCTTGTGCTTTTGGAATGGACAGATAGTAGGGAATGAATATTTGTGCTTGGTGGAGTTGCCTACAATAATAGTTGCATGCTAGCATCAAGGCAGTACTTTCGACTTTATTGTATGGTAGAAAAATGTCGAGCACCTATTTGCAGGGATGAAGTAGGTGAGCGTTTGATTGAATGTCCTGTGAGCTCATCGAATTACTAATGAGAAAGTGGCCTGTTGCAAAGGAGTAACTGAAAGAGGCAGATCGCGATAGAAGAGTTATGCTGATAAGCAACGACGTGACTTAGAGTTTCAAGTTGGAGACGTGTTATTTCTGGAAGGTTTGCCATTCAGAGGAGTTAAACGTTTTGGGATCAAGTGCAAGCTCAGTCCCCCCCCCCCACCCCTCGATTCATTGTCCTTTGAGCTATTGGAACGTATTGGAGAGGTTTTTCGTATTGTCTGGCAATTCAAAACAAGTATGATAGAAACTTTGATTGTGAATATCAAAGACTATGCGGAATTTAGTCAATGATACTAAGAAGAATTTCAATAAAATAGTAATGAATAAGATCAATAACAAATAGTTTACCAAACTTTCAGCCTTAATATAATATGAACACTCTTAATAGTGTTAGGGTTTATAAAACCTTGAAGCTATGACAATTCTATGAATGACTCGATTTGATACTTTGATACTGATGCATAGAATTCTATACCCTAGGCCCTCCTTTTATACACCAAGGAGTCATAATGGGATTATAATATTTTCCTAAATTAACATGATCTTCTAAACAAATAACTTATACGTATCTTTTATAAAAATATCTCATACATATCTTATAAGCTGTAAAACCTAAAAATTTCAATAAGTGTAAAATTACCAAAATACCCCTAATGCAAGAAAATCTATAAAAGCTTAAATAAAATTCATTTAAATGTTAGAAATTATAAAAATGCAACATGTGACAATTATGAAATTTTTGTAAGATTTAAAATACCTTATGTTATACAAGAAAAATAATTAATAATTATTTATATATATTTAGCCAAAATTAATTAATATTTATGTAATTATATAATACAAATTAAGCTAAATAAAATAGGATAAATATAAAATAAATTATGCAATCTTAAAAGTCTGATTTTAATCTATTTAGAAGCCCAAAAATTCGGCAAAATACCCTATTATATTTGTTATGCATTTTTATTTGATTTATCCTAAAAACAAGAAATACCAAAACCCTAAAAAAAACTAAAAGAGGCGGCACAAGATTTTTTCCAAGGCTTGCACGATTTTTCTTGGGTGATTTGAAGGTCAAGGAGTGTGGGAAAAATAGTGGGAAGCTTGGGGTGTGCTTGGTTCGATTTTGGTTATTGATTTGGGTTCGAAAAGCTCTACCGGGTTCATAAATTCATAAAATCCCTAAGGATCATCCAAGGTATTTTTACAACTCACTTTTCATCATATAAATTCTATCTATGCATAATAAAAATGTTCATTCATTTTATTTTGATTTTATAAATCAAATCATATTCAAAACCCTAATTTAGAAATAAAAATTAAATCGGCATATAAAATA